>JAFIRS010005148.1:0-64586 GCA_018342105.1 Gonioctena quinquepunctata
AATTTACAGATGCTCCCTCCCACCTGAAGAATCAGTCGTTACCCCCATAACGGACATCTTGAAATTCTTAACCTACAACCGACATATTATTTCCATATATGGTTGGGCCCCCATAACGTTACGAGACATCTCACACCTCCATGGTAGTCTACCGATAAGTACCCCCAGGCCCCCATAGCAAACATCTTGAATTTCCTAACCTACAGCCGCCATATTTTTTTCCCATTGATAGGCGGCCATGTTTTTTTCTCTTAGCGGCAGCCATGTTTTTTCTATATATGGCTGGGCCCCCAAAACGATCCCCCGTTCCCAACTGTCTCAGACCTCAGAGACAGGCCCCATTCGTCGGTGCGGGACAATGTGGCGGGAGTAACCGGAGAGCGTGTGGAGCTATGTCGGTTCTGGCTCACCTGAGGGTGAGCCAGAACCGACATAGCATATCTACTTATTATGATTACAAATATTTTCGCACCGCGTTGGGCACCAATTATTATGAAATAACAATGATTGTTATGATGGGTAAGATAATTTATTGTTGTTATGATTTGATATAATTATTTTCGCTCCGCGTTGGGAAGCCAATTGTTATGATATGTTAATAGCTAATTGTTGATTTGCCTTGCGTTGGGATTTCGCCAAATTGTTATGCAATAATAATTGCCAGCTAACGTTACTGTTTTCTCGCCACGTTGCTGCCAATTGTTATAACCCTTATTTGCCTTTACGTTGGTTGTAAAATTATAATGAAATAATAATTGTTATTTTGCCTTTACTTCCGATGTCCTTTTGTTATGATTTGGTAGAATGTAATAATTTCTATTTATATTTACATATTTTGTAAAATTATTTCTTCCACCCAATACCATAACAATTTTATTGAATATATGTGAAATTTTTATTATTTTTACCTTTGTACTTCCTTTTCTCACCACGACTGAACTCAGGAGTCGGTAATGGCAACAGAGCCACCGCCTGTCTTGATGTCATTCGAACTATTTCAGTTCAGTGTTTATCGGTGGGATATTAGAATATCATTGTGGGAAGTGAACCAGAAATTATCGAAAACAATTATTTCTTTTATTCAGGAAAACTTATATCAACCTGGCCTGCGATAGATAACTTATAACTATGATCAATTGACAAATTTTCATAAAATAATGAAAAACAGTGATGGATATTGTCAATATAGCCTCACTTTTTTCTTTCGAGTTGGAAGAATTCTTTTATAGTTCAATACCGAATTATATGAAGTTCTTCAGATATACGAGTTACTCAGTAAAGTGATTCAGTCTGTGATGTGCACTAAAAGAGTTCATATCTAGAGCTGAAATGTCGCTGATGCTTTACCTGGCCATAATCTGAATTCCTGTTCAATCCACTCTCCTAGAAAACTCTCTTTTGCGAAGGAACCATCCAAAATCCCCGAAATCAGCTTGGGCAGATCTGAGGAAATTTTCAAAAAGTGCCAACGTGTTCAAATTTGCGCCACAATATTCTATTATATTCAATCAAAAAACTTTTATCTGGAATTGTAAATCTGCATAAGTCTGCGTGAATTCTCTTGCTATCAGTTATTATGAAAACACTTCAAGTGAAGTGGGTGCAAGTGCATCAATTGATTGGTTCATATCCAAGACCTTAACTGTGAGTTCCTAAAGACTATTAGCGCCTGAAATAGTTCCACTGATAGGAGGTACATAAATACCATAAATACCATCCCATTTTTTACTTGAGTTCTTGCAATTGAACTCGCATATCCACTTGTGATGACAGCCGTTACTATTGATGATTTATACAGGCTGATTCAGAAAGAGAATGAGGAAATTAAACAAGAAATAAAGGCTTTGCGTAGTGACTTTTCCGCTGATATTGAAAAATTAACTTTGAAAAATTAAGAATTGGAAGGCGAAAATATAAAGTTGCGTAAAAAAATTCTTGGTTTGAAACGTCGTCAGAAGAGATATAACCCCATTATATATGACATTCCAGCATCCGATAATAATTCGATGGATGATATCCTGAGCTTAGTCACTAATACACTTAGAATCGAATGTTTGAATACCGACTTTCGAGACATTTATCGTTTGAGTACTAGAACTGAGAATGAATCTCGTCTGGTGGCTCTAGAAACGGTACAGTTCCAGTTGAAAAACAACATAATTTCAAAGCAAAGTTGAATCGAGAAGCACTGAAAAACTACAGTATAAACATTGTTCACGACCTCCCTCCTGAAGATTACACAGCTAATAAATTCTTGCTGTCGCATCTGAAACAAGCTAAAATCCAAGACATAACATCCAAAGTTGATTTGCGTCAAAAAATTCTAACAACAAACGGAACTGAATATACCTACATTTGCTGAACTGGAACGCTCAGAAGAAGAAGGCACACAACTTTACCCTGGACTTCAATAGCCGAAGAAAATAATAAAAGAAAAGTTGAGACTCGGAAAATCATCAACACCCGATCACTTTCTCAACGGAATAAAATCATTTAATTATAAATACGTATCAGATATATTGAATTCTAGAACTTGCTTTGTTGTTTCGTAATTCAAATTGTAGATTTTGCTTGTAACTTCAACAGATTTACGAAAATTATTCCATCAACTTTGACAATGATAATTGCGCATTTAAACGTACGCTCACTATTTACTGGGTTCAATAATTTACGGGATGTGGTAATTTCAAATAAGTACGACATCCTGGCGGTATCTGAAACATGGCTGAACAGTGACGTTACCATGTTTCGGATACCTGGTCATAGATTCATACACACAGCTATAAATACCAGAGGCGGAGGAGTGAGTTTATTTTTCAGAGAGTCATGTCGTTCTGATATGAGTAACATTACTAACAATATAGAAAAATTATGGGTTGAATTGAGGTATGGTACAAAAATGTATACTGTTGGCGTTATTTATAGACCACCAACATGAAATATTTCTGTATTTATTAGTGAGTTTGAAGATAGTCTCACCATAGTCGCGCCTAGATCCGATTATATTATTTGCATGGGTGACTTCAATATCAATGGTCTAGATATTACAGACAGAAACAGAAACTATATTCTACTCAATGAAATTTTCAAAACATATGAATTGAAACAAATTATACAATTGCCAACTAGAGTCACGCACTCATCGTCCACTCTACTTGACTATGTTGTTATACACGATGAATTGAAATGGGATGACTGTGGAACAGTAGATTTAAATCACATATTAGATCACCACTTTATTGTATTATACCGCAAACGAAACACCTCAAAAAACCTGTATTAAGAACGTTTTGAAATTTCAGAAATTTTTACATTGAAAATTTCACATATGATTTGGGTTTGATTCCATGGGATCATATGTTTTTGATGGATGACATTGACAATAAAATTGAATACCTTTGTTTGCATATTCTCAACCTATTTGATATTCACTCTCCATATATCACAAAAAACTTCAACAAGCCATTTACTCCATGGATAACCGACAATATAAAACTCATGATGAAACTTAGGGACAAAGCTCTAAATGAATATAGAAAAACGGGCATGGTCGGTGATTGGAATTACTACAAAACTATCAGAAATTATACGTCTTCTACTGAACGCGAAAGAAAGGCTTATCTGGAACATGTTACTGTGAATAATAATAGATCAAAAGATTTGTGGCTCTAAATCCATATCCTCAAATATTCCCGCTCAATAGCACAATGCAAGTGATATTGATGATTTTTTTATATCCTCCACCAAACTGAGCAATAAAGTTGATTTTGGTATAGAAAGTTTTAACAAAAACAACATGAATGATTCTGTAACGAAATTTTTTGAATTTCATCTGATCACGGAGGCTGAGTAACTGAACTTCATAACACAAATGAAAAGCAAATCTAGAGGAATTGATGATCTTGATAATTTTCCTGTGAATCTCTGTTGCCCATCATCATTACCCATTGTATTACATATCATAAACTTCTGTCTGGAAAAAAATGTTTTTCCTAGTATGTGGAAAAAATCTATAGTGATCCCAATACCAAAAGTGAAGGAACCAATGGAATATAAAGATCTGCGCCCTATTTCCCTACCGCCCTACCTCTCAAAAATTTTAGAGAAAGCAATAGCTCATCAGCTACGTGCTCATCTTTGTGATAATAATATCCTTCCTATGATGCAGTCAGGTTTTAGGTCAAATTATAGCTGTGCAACGGCCCTACTGAATATACTTGATGATATTGTCAGAGCTTGGGATAATGATGAATTTACTGTTTTAATTCTGAACGATTACTGTAGGGCCTTTGATACGATAAATCATCAACTTCTTCTCTCCACAATGCATTATAATGGTTTAACTGATAATGCTGTAAAGTTTTTTACATCGTATCTCTCGAATCGATCGCAAATGGTGAAGGTTGATGGTGATTTATCAAATTTAAAGACATTGACATCGGGTGTACCCCAGGGGTCAATACTTGGGCCCATCTTGTACATCATACATACGACTCAACTGACCGTAGAATTGAACAATTTGGAGTGTCACATGTATGCCGATGATACTCAATTGTATTTTTCATTCAAATACGATGTGATGCAACATAATAATAATGATTTAATTTTATAATAATAATTTCTTTATTTCTCAAATTGAAAAGTACAATTGTTGCAGTAATGTTACAATGTACAATAATTGGAGGAAACCAAATGTTTATTAAGTATATAGATACAAGAGTACATAGTCAACACAAGACTAACAAGTGAATATAAAATTAATTGAGTAATTCATCATCATATCATTGATGATGGTAAGTCACCTATATTATGAATATGAATGAGCTTTCACTCAATCTGTAGTTTATAGTTGCTCGATGAACTCCTGAGAAGTGTAACAGTTCGTTTGAAGCAGCAGTTTCTTCAGCCAATATTTAAAAACATGAGAACTCGGAGAATCCTAAATATCTTCAGGAGATATATTGTAGAATTAACAGCCATTAACATCTTCACTTTTTCCATGCAACGCTGTTCTATGAGCATTTGACACCAACAGACCCTTGGAACGAGTATTGTGGTCATGTTGATATGGTTGAGAGATGGATTTATGTTTATATACATATGCACAGGATTCTAGAATATATGTGCTGGCGACTGTCAGAATATTCAGTTCTTTAAATGCATTTCTGCATGACTCTCTGTATCCTAGTTGAGCAATTATTCTCATCACATATTTTTGAATTAGGAATACCCTTTGCACGGCTGTACCAGTGCCCCAGTTCAGAATTTCATAACGAATGTGGAAATGAAAATTGGCGTGATATAAGGTTTTCAATACATTGATACTACAATGGTTAGACATGAACCTAATGGAGTAGCAACATTTTTTCAGTTTATTACAGAGTGCATCAATATGGGGATGCCATGATAGTTTTCAGTCCAGAACAATTTCGAGCATATTTACTGTTTCAACTGGGCTTATCATTTCATTATTCATAGGTATATCAATATTGTTTGGACTGCGAGTAGAGAATATGATGATATTAGTTTTGCTTTTGTTGAGTTTCAAATTATTCTGTTCTGACCAAAGATTTATTTTACTGTATATATCTGCTGTGGTTCTTCTCAAACTTTCCATATTTTCTTCTATTACTAGTATGTTGGTGTCATCTGCGTAACTGGTAACAAATGTTGAGGTGTTGTTGCTAATGAATGTTATAAGATCGTTACCAAACACCAAGAAGATTAATGGACCCAGATCAGATCCTTGAGGTACACCCTGGCTAATTTCAGATTCACTGCTAATTAATTCGCCAATTTTGACTCTTTGTCTTCTTTCTTTGAGATATGATGTAACTTAGTCATGTGGTACTCCCCTTATACCTGATCTGAATAGTTTTGAAAGTAACAATTCATAGTCTACACAGTCGAAGGCACGAGAGAAGTCTACGAAGAGACCTAGAACACACTTTTTTTGGTCCAGGGCATTGACAATTCTGGTTTGGAACTCACATAGAACTGATTCTGTACTTTTGGACTTGGTGAACCCATGCTGTGATGGCGATAGAATTTTATTGTTCTCAAAGAAGCTGGTTAATTATCTCTTTAAATTCAGTTCAAATGGTTTGGAGAGACTTGACAGCAAACTAATTGCTCTATAGTTATCTAAATTGTTCCCATCACCTTTTTTATAGATAGGGCATACTGTTGCGAGTTTCAAATTGTTTGGGTAGATTCCCTTTGGAGTAGATACATTTATGAGGAAAGTTAAAGGGCTGCAGAGTTCATACTGACATTTCTTCAGCAGGTTCTTGGAAATATAGTCATAGCCACAGGCATTAGAGTTTTTTAGTTGTGCAATAAGCTCTATAACATCATTCTCACACACAGCCGTCATGAAGAAGCTGTTTACGTATGATGGTACATTGTTTCCAAGAAATTTTGAATCATTTCTGTTTATTTCGACTAGTGTTTTCAAGAAATGTTCATTAAATTTTTCAGCTAGCATATTGACATCGTTTTCCTTGATAATGATTTCATTCTCTTATTTGGATCTTTTTTGAATATTATTGATAATTTTCCAAGTAGTTTTCGGTTTATTATTTGAATTCAGAATCTGAAAATCATGATATTTCTACCTTGCATCTCTCAATTTTTCTCTATAACTCTTATTGAAATATTTGCTGATTTCCTTATAGTTATCATCATATCTAGCAATTGAGGTGTATTATGTTACTTTATTTTTCAAATCTTCTAATTCTGGTGTCATGATATAGTCATTTCCCTTATCTTTTTTCATAGAAAATCTTCTCATTGGGAACGAGATTCCAAAATAGTACAGAAGAGCCTCTGAGAATTTTCTGTATGCCAGATTCGGGCACTCTGTTGCATACATTTCAGCCCAGTCTTCTTGTTTCGAGTAGTTCTGAAATATTGAAATATTTTCTGTGCAATAGTCCCTACGGTTGTTATAAGAATTTCTATGCTTGTCTTTTACTGTCTCATGTTTCATGTTCACAAACTGCGCAAAATGGTCAGACAGATGCAGGTCCTTCACCGCTACTTCAAAGCACCTGTCACATCTGATCAGAGAATTATCAATGCATGTCTCCGAGCGAGAAGTAACTCTGGTTGCAGTTTTCACACAAATCTCAATGTTATAGGATGCTAACAAGTCAATTAGTATTGAATGCTTTATGCTGGGGAGCAGAAAATTTTAATTGAAATCTCCACCTATGATTATATCAAGATTTTCACTACCCATTTTTGTTAACATACCATCGAATAATTCCAGAAATTCTTCAGAATCTCCTGCTGGTAGTCTGTATATGACCACCGCGATGATTTTTTTTCGAAGCTTATTTGATACTTCAGCACTCCAAGACTCCTTCAACACAAAATGTTTGTAAATCATACTGACTAACATGATCTATCAACTCATCATGTTTGTGAATAGCAACACCTCTATGGGTCGTTTTTATCCGACAGAATGAAGTACAGATGCTGAAATCTTTCAATTTCAGAACATCCAGTTGTGTTTCTGTTTGCCAGTGCTCTGTTAATACCGATACATCACATTTTTCATATCTATTAAATACATCATCCAGCCTTAAGATTTTGTTACTAATACATTGTATGTTTTGATGGCAAAAGGAGAGATATTTTGAGACTTTTTTTTCCACATCAACACAGTTATCCGTATGAACTATAGGGGGATTTTCATTTGTTGATGACAATCTGAAAAAACATCATTGGTTGTGCTAGACAAATTTGAACAGTTCACTATAGTTAAAGGGATAACTGTTAAAAACATTCTTTGTGTGTTGAACGACTTAAAGTAAGATTCAAGTTTTTTATATATCATAAACTTACTGCCTATTTGCTTGAAATCTGTAAAGTAGGTCAGGGAACAATTGATGTTTCGTTTCTTGTATGTTTGGACTCGATTTAACAGTATTTTGTTGAGAATTTTTCATCAAAGGAGTTGACTTCGTTTATAATAATCAGATTTGTTGATTTACTAAGATTCAGCAAGTTCTTCAAGGCTATGTTAAGAGTTTTGCTATTACTTACACTACATGACTTGAACATAACGACTATTGCATCATTTTTACCCAATTTGTATGTATCATAAAAAATATTATCTGTAAATTCACTCAATTCGATATGAGATGAGGACAAATTCTCATCGATTGAGTATTTTTCCGCAATACCTTCGATTGTCTTCAAGACGATGGGAAATTTTTTCCGATAATAGTCTCCACTTATGAAGATTTTGTTCGGTTTTCTTTTGGTTGTGTCTTGCGGAGTCTCAAGTGGTTCTTCTTGAATACGATTATTCATGGCTCTCTCGGGACTGTCTGAGATTCTGTCTGCTGACTTTCCACTTCCATGCAGTTGACTCTGGCCTGAGTCTACCTCTTGTTCAGATTGTTTGAACTCATCATGAAGGTTTATTTCGTGTGGGGTGGTTTCTGTTGTAAACCCTGTTTCCTTATGTGCCTTTGCTTCTGCTGAACTGTTGTTTGTTAGTGTTATCTTGCAGTTTCCCTTATCTTTTTTGTGTTTTATTTTTTGTCCTCCAGTGATTTTGGAGCAAATTCTATTGACATTTTCGTTTTGTTTATTTTCTGAATCCCTGATGTCTACACCACTGGAGCAGGTCGGTTCAGTCATTGTACACTGGTGACTCATAATATTAGAATGTGTTTGGGTGTCCACAGTTCTGCAGTTTTTATTAGGACCACTTTATCGGCTAGTTCTTTCTTCAATTCGGTTATCATGCCTTCCATTTCTTTGATGAAGTTTTTCTGGACTTCTATGAACGGGTTTAATTCTTTTTCAGAATCCAGTACTTGTTCGATTGCAATTTGATTTTCCTCTTCCAATTTTTGAATATACCTGTCTTTCATTTCTTCATCTTCTGAAAGTTCACTTATTGTTTTTTCTAAAAGGCTGGTCTCTTCTTCAGTTTTACTTGAATAACTATCCACTTGACAACGGATTATTCAATTATTCTCTACAAACTTCACTTTATTTTTAAAATTTTGTTGTAAGCAGCTTCTGTGGAATACACTGGAACACTTTGTACATACATAGTGCACAAAGGGTTTCAGTTTGCAAGATTTATAATTCATTTTTAGTACACTTCGAAACAGAGTTTCGCCTGCTCAAGAATTCAACTAAAAAAAAACTGTTGAGATGTCGATAAAATCACACAAATTACATATTAAAAACTTTAAAATTGTATATAAGCAAATACAGACACGTTAAAATAAAACAACACACGCATTGGAGAGCTGTGAAGAGAATCATAGTGACGATATCATAAACAAAGAACTGAACCACTTAGTGGAAGTATCGAAAAAACATTCCCTACACATGAATATCGACAAGTGCTCTGTAATCAAATTTGGAAGACAGGGTACTAGGTTGACAGTTGGGTGATTTGGGTATAAAAATAGGTGGTGTACATCTTCCGGTGAAGAGTCATGTGAGAAATTTGGGAATTACAATCGATGACGACCTTAAATCCGAAAAGCTTATATCACTGTTAATACAAAAGGCTTATGGAAAAATGAAATTATTATATTCTCACAGACATTCCTTGAACCTAAAAACTGAATTGCTATTGTGTGATTCTCTGATTCTGTCCACTTTTAACCATTGTGATGTATATTACTACTTTTCAAATACCAATGAACAACAGATAATTCAGAAGGTCCAAAACTCATGTTCGAGGTTTTCATTTGGCATTAGGAAGAGGGATCCCATTTCACACACCCTTGAAAAAGCAAAATGGTTGAAAATGTTTGATAGGCGCACACCTCATTCCGCGGTGTTATCTCATGAAATAGTTGTCACTCATACACCTCCATACTTATATAATGAAATACAGTTTAGAACGGATGTGCATCATGTGATCATAAGACGTAAAATGATTCATGTTGTTAGGCACGTCATCGAGCATTTCAAGCGATCTTTTACTTATACCATCGCAAAGTTATATAATGACTTCCCGCCGATCATCCAATCCAAATCTTTCGTTTGTTTCAAAAATTGTTACAAGCAAAATCTATTATCAAAAAGTATTATCAAATAATAATCATTATTGAATATATATGTGTTCTCCACTATAATAATTATCACCTATTATTTTTGTAAGTTTCATTCATTCTTTTTCATATTGTATTTCTGTTCTGTATTCTTCAACGTTCTTCTTTTTCTCTCTATAATTGTCGTTCTATATTATTCACATTATTATTATACCATTATTGATTCAATATTGTAACAACATTCATAGAGTGTTTGTATATTTTTATATGTATGGAAGTGGATCTCATGATTTCATTTTATTCCAAAATTATTCTAATAATGTCTCATGGTGTAGTTGATAATATCTTCATCGAGGAAACAATGGAATAAACCCCCTTCATCATAATTATTACAATTATAATTAATTTCACGTCTATATATTTTTTCTCTTTCTTCGTATTTTTTTTTTACTTATTATCATTTTTGAGGTGCAAGAGTGAGATTGGTTTATGCCAATCTTGTAACCTATTGACAGGTTTCATTTTTTTTCTTTCCCCAAATGTATCTAGATATTATTTTCTGTCAATAAATGTATTATTATTATTATTATTATTATTATTATTATTATTATTATTATTATTATTATTATTATTATTATTATATTATTATTATTATTATTATTATTATTATTATTATTATTATTATTATTATTATTATTATTATTATATATATATATATTAGACCATTCCCAAGAGTCAATAATCAGACACCTTCTTGAATACAACCTAATCCAAACTCTCGACCAAATATCAAAAAAAAAATCCACGTGCATTACCATTCAACTAAAGATCAGTACTAATACAGCGATCAACCTCAAGGAAACTGCATTGCTAGTAGCTCCGAACCAGCTCTTGATAATCAACAAGAATATGATACAGATGATAGCCAAAACTTGTGTTATTGACCAAAACTCATATGATAATTTTTCTGAAAGTTTTCCTCAAAGTTCTGATGATCAAAATTTCCATTCGAACCTGATGAAGTGCGATCCACCCAATAATTTCCAACAACAATTCCAAGGTCAAAACATTGCCCTACTCCAAACCCAGATTCAGCGAAGAACTTGAACAATTTTGATCATACACTGAACTCATCAGAATAACAATTCATTTCAAACCACTCCCACCAGTTAACCGAAAAAACTTATACTACATCAACGACAATCATGAGATATGTCCAAGTGACAGAAAGCAATTTGTAGAAAATAAATAAGGTTTTCCTGTTCCTCTCGGTCATGGTTCGAGAAACACCATCATGGCAAGGGCTATGGACCGGTCTGTAGTCCTTTACCAACCAAAATTCTAAATTCGTGAATGGCTGCGGCCCACTTATTCGAAGTCCAAAGAGCAAGAGCCTTAGGGTTACGCTTGGTTTTACTAACAGTGATAGAAGATCCTGATATAGGTTTTCCTGTTATTTATGACGAAGTGAAAGAAAAACTTATCTCAGGAACAGAAAGTTTTAAAACTTAAGAAAAGGAGATTTCTACTTCGAAGTAGGTGAAAAAGTGTGGAGGAGAAATGGGGTATTGTGAGAAGCAATTTCTGAGTTTGGTGCAAAACTTGCGCCAAAATACATTTATGGAAAAATAACGGTTGATTTACACAATAGAGAATATTGATGGGTCTTCTGCAGTAGATTGGCACATCAAGGATTTGAAACCCTATTTCGGATCTAACTCTGACGTGTCAATGGGGTGATTTTTTTTTATGGGTCAGAAAATCATCAGTTTCGATTTTCTGTTATTTATGAAGAAGTGAAAGGAAATCTAATATCAGGAATAAAAAGTTTTATACTTTGAGAAAAGGAGATTTCTCCTTCGAAGTCGGTGGAAAAGTGTGGAAGAGAAATGAGTTGTTGTGAGAAGCAATTTCTAAGTTTAGTGCAAAACATGCGCCGGAATACGTTTTGGGAATTGTCGGAAAGAGAAATTATGGTTGATTTACACAATATAGAATATTGATGGATCTTCTGCAGTAGATTGGCACATCAAGGATTTGAAACCCTATTTCGGATCTAACTCTGACGTGTCAATTGGATGATTTTCCTTCTATGGGTCAGAAAATCACCAATTTCGATTTTCTGTTATTTATGAAGAAGTGAAAGAAAAACTTATTTGAGGAACAAAAAGTTTCATAACTCAAGAAGAGGAGATTTCTCTTCCGAAGTCAGTGAAAAAGTGTGGAGGAGAAATGGGGTGTTGTGAGAAGCAATTCCTAAGTTTAGTGCAAATCTTGCACCAGAATACATTTTGGGAATTGTCGAAAAAAAAATCACAGTTGATTCACACAATAGAGAATATTGATGGATCTTCTGCAGTAAATTGGCACATCAAGGATTTGAAACCCTATTTCAGATCTAACTCTGACATGTCAATGGGATGACTTTTCTTCTATGGGTCAGAAAATCACTAGTTTCGATTACGTGTTCCAAGGATCAAGAAGTTATTTCTTCTGATGAATTTTTGTTTTTGTAGTTAGGAAGATGATTTCTCTGATATATTTCTGTTTTTCTGATCCATTTTTCATCTTTGTGAACAAGAAAACGATTTTTCTGACCTATGCACTATTAATAATCGAGAAGACAAATTTGAGGTATTGCAGGGTGTTTGACAAAAACAAACTATTCTACGTCTTCGGTAACGTTTCGCGAGTATGTTTCTCGCTTTTTCAGAGCTATAATACAAATAAAAGAAGTTTTGTTAGTTCACGACTACATTGGAACAATGCAATTATAGTTCCGTACGTAAAGGGAGTCAACCTACCTTAGGCGTAATCAATCGTAGGAAGTATTTCGTTGAGGTTATGTCAATGGATCTATTCTCGAAAATCAGATTCTATTATATAAAATGGTTTAAAAAAGGAACGTTCTGCTTAACAATTGGCATTCAAGTATAATTAAAACAATCAGGTGTGCAGCATCGATAAAACAAAAAAGAAGGGAGTACCGGAATGATTTTTAACAATTTCAAATGACTGTATGTATTTGTATACTTTATCCATTGGAAGAGGAATGTTCATTATCTACCGACTTCACATTTTTTTTTGTACTGTTATATTCAAGTGATTGAAAAGCAATTATATTGTTTGAATTCTACTGAGGTATTCAATGTCTGGTTGTCTATCTATTGCATTTCTGTGACTATTTATGTCTATCATTCCTGTCACTGTGAAACGACATGGAAACAAACTATCCTAGTGTGAAGGATGAGTTACCCGAAGAGTCACAATCAAACGTTATATAAAAAATTGATCGCGTGAATTGTGATAGTACATCTAATGGACAAACGAAACAATTATTGAAAAATAGAGTCAAACAATACACAGACGATTACATATACCTATTCAGATCTGCAGGAACTGCACTCTCAGAACACCACTATAACCTGGGTCATTATTTCGATTTCATCAACATAACAGTTTTAGACTACGAAGACAACGAACGTAGAAGACTAATTTCAGAAATGATATACATGAATACTCACAGAAATGCAATCACCAGACATTGAATACCTCAGTAGGATTCACAACAATATTATTGCTTTCTCAATCACTTGAATATAACAGTTCAAAAAAGATTCCAAAATTGTGAAATCTGTCGATGATCAACATGAACCTTCCTCAATGTATGAAGTATACAGATCCACCCAGTCATTTGTGAATGTTAGAAACCATTTGGTTACTCGTTTCTTTTTTTATTTTATCGATTTTATTCATCTGATTGTTCTAATCACACTTGAATGCTTATTGTTAAGCAGAAAGTGTTTTTTAAACATTTCATCTATTGGATTATGATTTTCAACAATAGATCCATTGACAAAAGTTCAACGACGACTTGCAAATATGCACTTCTCGAACAACCTCAACGAATTACTTTGTACGATCGATGACGCCTGAGGTAGGTTGACTTTCTTTACGTACGGAACTATAATTGTATTGTTTCAATAGAGTTGTGAACTATCAAAACTTCTTTTATTCATATTATTGCTCTGAAGAAGTGAGAAATATACTCGCGAAACATTAGCGAAGACGTAGAATAGTTTTTTTTTCCAACAACCTGCAATCCCTCAAATATTACCAATTTGGACGCAATCATTGGAATAAAATCGAGAAGATAATTATTTATATTCTGCGTTGAGAATCGAGAAGATAATTCTTCTGATTTATTTTTTGAATAATCAGCCAATAAAACGATTTTTCTCCTAATCTAACATGAAATTTGCTTGAGATATATATCTTGATCATATTCTCCTTGGATATTCGAATAATGAGATTGGCGAGAGGGTTTTTGTAATAGATGATAATATCGACCAAGTGTTTTTTTGCTTTTTCGATTCATGAGATTGTGGAGATAATTTTCCTGATCGATAATAATATCGAACAAGATTTTGTTTCCACCTTGTCCGTGAGATACCGTATTTTCAAAGATGGAAAGGATTTCTTCATGATGTATTCATGAAGAGGGTTGCCTTCCGCATGAATGGAATGTCTGCATAACATATTCTAAGGATTTTTTGGAAGGTTGTAGACGATGTGGTAACTTGATCACTCTCGTTTCGGACGTCCAGCGTCTTGATGGATTCAGAAGGTTTTAACGACGTTTCGAATGCTTGTGTCTGCAATCGTATTCAGGTGAATACTGATAAGTTTAGGTGCCATTTACCAATTCATATGTCTGTCGATGCAACGGTGCGTGCAATTTCGCCCTGTGCAGTGGTGCGGTGTGGTGGTGCATGGAGTTTCACCTCTGCAGACCGCCAGAAAGAGCAATTAGTGGTTTCCATACGTTGTTGATCTCAACGCTTGGTTGACTGAAGGCGTTATTGGCTTCGATGTAGGCGATCTCTTCGAACTTTCGTTTGAACCAATGCTTCTCTCTATGTAAAACACTTGCGTCGTCCCATATGATTCGATGGTGCTCGGTCCAGGCGTGGTTAGCAATTTCCGATTTTGACGTTTCTCCACGTTGAGTCCATTTCTTGTGCTCATCCAATTTCACCGATAACAGCCTTCCTGTGTCTCCGATGTATAAATCTCTGTATTCACATGGAACTTTATGAATGCAATACCTACTGATTTCATTTCTGTTGTCAGGTTTGGTCTTGGTGAGAAAACTCCGCAAAGTACAGCTCTTGATGTTGAACTTGTTTCCGATCCTTCTGATCTTCTTGGAGACACATCTGATGTACGGAAGGCAGATCACTGTGCTTTATGTTTGCTCTTCAGAATTATTCGTTTTCTGGAGTTGTTTCAATACTTCTCCTAGGAGTTTCTTGTGGTATCCATTCCATTGAAGGTCCTTCCTGATGTGGTTTGATTCGGCATCAATTGACTCCTCGTCATTGCATATGTGAATCGCTCTATCCGAAATGTTCTCACGATTCCTTTCTTTGTCGATCCTCACGTTCTTACGATTCTTCTCTTTGAGAACATTGGTAGAGATAGCGATGCACATATGCAACGACGAGAAATCACTAGATGCAAAATTGAACCACATCAGAGAGGACTTTCACCTAGAAGAATGCCTTCCACCAGTATTGGCGTGGTGTTTTTGAAACACCTAGCCGAGAATACGTGGCGCCAATTGGGGTGGCTCCCAATGGAACCCACGGAGAACTGTGGGGGCCGATCACCTCCGAGGAGGTCGATCGGTCTTTTGTCGCTAACAGTAAAGCTCCCGGGCCTGACGGTATTCTGCTTAGGGACTGGAGAAAAATACCCAGCCCTATTATAGCCATGTTATTCAACAGATTTATGGCTAAAGGTGGTCTACCTGGCGAACTGCATACATCGAGAACGATCTTTATCCCCAAGCGTATTGGAGATGATCGTGATGCTCAACCTGCTGATTTTAGACCTTTGACAGTACCTTCCGTAGTGGTTTGGCAGTTTCATAAAATCCTGGCTACCAGAGTTGGCAATGTACCGAGTATTCTGAGTGATGAGCAGAGGGCTTTCAGGAGGAAAGTGGACGGCATTGCAGAAAATCTCTGTGTGCTGAACACCGTACTTCGGGAAGCAAGAAGCGGAATAAAGACGGTTCATATGGCCACCTTGGACGTGTCCAAGGCATTCGATACCGTCTCGCACGAGGGTCTGCTCGATGCATGCCGAATGGCTGGCATCCCGGATGTCATGGTTAATTATTTGAGGGACGTTTACGCAAATGCGTAGACGTTCCTTTTTTGTCCTGAAAATTCGGAGGTCATTACCGAAAATGAGAAGGTTAAGCCGATGCGTGGCGTTCGCCATTGCGACCCACTCTCGCCTATGCTTATTAGCCTCGTTATAGATCGTGCACTTTTGGCACTGAATAGAGAGATTGGACTTACGGTGGGAGGCGAACGTATTTTCTGGTTAGCATTTGTGGACGATCTGATATTGTGCTCAACGTCCAAAGTCGGCCTCCAACGCAACCTAGACTTGCTGAATGCCAAGTTGGGTCGGTTTGATTCATTGCTAAATCCAGCCAAACGTATGGTTCTTTCCATGGTAGCCTCAGGCCGAGACAAAAAAGTCAAGATCTTGGATACCCAGACGTTCACCATCAGTGGAGTCGGGATCCGCCAATGCGCGGTCTTAGATTTTTGGAGCTACTTGGAGTCAAGTTCATTGGAACTCGAGTGAGTCCAATTAGGGTCCCACTGTCGAATGAACTCGAACATATGACGAAAGCGCCACTGAAAGCTTATCAGCGCATTAACGTCCTCCGGACGTATCTTATTCCTAGATATATCCAGTCATGGGTCATGGGGAGGGTTACGTCCGGCTACTCAAAAAAAAAGACGTGACAGTTCGAGCGGCAGTGAGGCACTGGCTTCATCTGCCGAAAGACGTGGCAATTGGCTAACTCCTAGGAGAAGTATTGAAACAACTCCAGAGTACGAAGACATTTGAAGAGCAACAACAAAGCACAGTGATCTGCCTTCCGTACATCAAAGGTGTTTTCGAGAAGATCAGAAGGATCGGAAACAAGTTCAACATCAAAAACTGCTGCCAATCCCGCAGTACTTTGCTAAGTTTTCTCACCAAGACCAAACCTGGCAAAAGAAATGAGATCAGTGAGTATTGCATTTGGGAAGTTCTATGTAAATATGGAGATTCCTACATTGGAGAGACAAAGAGGCCGTTACCGGTAAGATTGGACTCGATGAAATGGACTCAACGTGGAGAAACGTCAAAATCGGAGATTGCTGACTACGCCTGGACTCAGCACCATCGAAGTTTATGGGACGACGCAAGTATTCTAGAGGAGCATCGGTTCACCCAAATGTTAGAAAAGGCTGCCTACATCGAAGTCAATAATGCCCTCATTCAACCAAGCGTTGTGATCAAGAACGTATGGAAACCACTAATTGCTCTTTCTGGCGGACTTCAGAGGCTCGAAACTTCACGCACCACCACACCGCGCGAAATTACATGCACCACTGCACATAGCGGAATCATACGCACCATTGCACCGACAGACATATGAATTGGAAGGTATTGAAGACGATTGCAGATACAAGCATGCGAAATGTCTCATACTTGTACATAAGACTTGGTATGTATTACAGAGGAATTATATCCGTTCTTGACATTTTCCCGATTATAACATTACTTGATTTTGACATTTCTTATTGTGTCTCCTTCCAAGGATGCTCAGTACGCAGATATACTAAAACCAAAACAGAGTCGTTCTCCTCTGTTTTGGTAGATTACTGAGGAAAATGAAATTTGACCAATAGCGGTTCATTTTATTTTCATTTCAGGGACAAGGTGATGGAGCATGTTTATAGTTTATAGTTTTTTTCCCTTTTTCATATTCACTCGGAGATTGCTATAATTCCGTCGGACTACTTATATCTAGGAATCAGCAGAATTCAGTTGGACCATCACAGTAAGCGATCTCAGGATACATAAACTTGCCTCGTATGGATAATTTTTCCGAAAATTATCTGATGCTTACCCATAGGGATATTTCATTAGATAATTTATTGGTGGTCCGCTCATTCTTGAATGTGATAGTTTAGTTTCCGTTAGGTTACGAAACTGAATACGTTCGTAGCGAAGAAATATTGGTTAATAATTAGTCTTCGGCTATCTTCGTGAAATCCCATTATTCTCATGGAAGCTGATTCCTTCCAATGGGTGGCTCTCCATGCGGGTAACGTGATCGAGACTGCCTGTTCGCTAGAGGATGAAAATGAAAGGAATCCAACATGAAGTAACAGCGGAAGAGGTACTGTTATTTTGAAAGCCAGGGGTCTTTACAATTTCTATCACGGGATTCCGGATTTGACGGTGGAGAGAAGTGTGATACTAGTACATCAAAGTCTGCATTTCTGTAAGCCAGGTCATTGTGTTGTGGATTCATCAATCTCCATTTTCCGTCGTGGTCAGCTACCATAATTGCCAACATTTTTGTGGACTCGACCTCGATGGTGAGCCTTTGGCAAATTTTTGTATATAGCTGTGTTGTATAACGATGTAAATTGTTATAGGATTCTACGGAAGACCTTATCTTGTTTTATAGAGGACCTGACTTTCAGAGAGGACCTTGTTTTTTTGAAGAATTCTCCATGGAGATCATTCTTGGTGGAAACTGGGTACGATTCTGATTTGGGGATATAATGGTTTTTGACATCTGATTCAAGAGGAAGGCGAAACTTTTCCTGACAGAATCGATTTGGATTGTCGTCGTATTTTTTGTCAACATTCCTGTGATTGTTTATCCTACAACAAGTCACGTCACGGTATTTGGGGGCAGTCCATTTTCTTACGTGCCATCTTGCGCAGTAGAAGATCGCACATTCATAATTTCTACATTTCGTATAACTTTGCATTTCATTTGTGTTCAGGAATTTGATTTTTGGTTTAACCCCTATCCAATATTGGGTACCTATAGAAGGTATTTTCTAATAAGAGTGAGTGCGAAGTGGACGCATAATAGTATGAAGAAGCAAAATTAAATTTCAAATTTATTTATCATTTTATTAAGGTTGCCGTCGATTCATTCATCTCTGAAACAGTAGTTCGAGCTTACAAATTGTCTGTTCCTATATACGTTATTATCATCAAATTTAAAGGTTACCAAAAATTCATGAAACATTGTCTGTTTATTTGAGAGTAATGAACGGTACTGGAGTTTGATTTCCCATTTTCATTCCACATCTGTTGTAGAAACTGTCAAGTGATATTTTTTTTTAATTTTTCCCATTCTAAATATCATATGATTTCAGTCAACATTCTAGAATTTAGTATTTGGTTTCATAGCTGCCAAATATTCACTCTTTAAATTATTATCAAGCTCTGTGGCGCCACAAATAAAAAAAATTGAACTAATTTGAATTGTTTTTGGAATTTGTAATTAGATTTTCAATTTTCATTGCTCAATTGCCATCCGCTATGCCTGGACCCTTTGGCTTTTCATGAAAAGGTCCTACACTACCGCGAGGTGTCCATACAAATTTCCTCCACATTAAAAAAAATTAATGTAAAAGGCATGAATTCGGATATCAAGACATTTCACCCAACATGTCGACGATACATAATGATGTGTCTCCAAACCAATTGATCACTCAGAATCTGCTATGAGAAATAACAACATTGGAAGTAGCAATTTTCTTAAAATTCCATTTGCACTTATATGGACCACTTTCAATCAACTTACAGTGGGAAGCGAGATATGTGAGCGCAGCACCATATTCACTATATTCATTTTAATCATGTTTGGCAATTTTTTTGCAACGAATCGAAAATCACGAAGCTGTTTCAAAGTATAACTTTTTCGGAACCCTCGCAGATGAAGCCGCGGGCTTAAGCTAGTCAATACATATGTTTAGTTGTTGGTATTTCCCAGTTCATGTCGGATAACTGATATTTCTTCGGTATAACGTGGTTTGTTCCGGGATAACTTCGACGCCCCTGGTTTATAATCATGGATTGTGGTGAAATATGAATAACCAGATATTCACTTCCTCCGCATGTGAAACTGAATCTTATTCATAGCAGATATTGGTGAACGCTGAGTGAATCAACGAAACTTCATTGGTGAGTTCAATTCAATTATCATTATGTGAAGATAGACAGGTAAAGTGGTGATAATAACAACCCACTCAACTTTGCGATCATTTTATTTCAAATGTTGCCACTGTCCGTGATATCGTAGGCCAATCAATAGAGATTTTCTAGTCTTCTGATTGTGTGACAAAATTACTACCAGAAAACCGACTGTGCGAAAGAGGATTCGTGGTTATATCTTGTTATATTTCCAACTCCCAAATGTCTTTACAGTCCTTTGTATTGTGTATGAGCTTATTCAAATGTGTTTATATGTTTGCTTGTATATAAGTGTATATATGTGTGTGTGTTTATACAATTCATATTATCCTTCTTCTTTTTTTGACATGTCCAGTACCATGTCATATGGTCTAACTGGAATGAGGTATATTTGTATTGTATTGTATTTGTATTGCTTGATTTTTTTCAAACATTAAGAAGCATATTCTCAATTTCTTATCGTCTTTGACTTGAAACCCAATTTTGATGCAAAAAATGAGCCCTAACGCGACACGATCGGATTATCAATAACGGAGAAATACCCGGAAAAAATCAGCTTCTTTGGAAAATTAATAACTCTGACACTTTCTAAGTTGTGATGCAGGCTTTTTACGACAGAGTAGTGAATAATATGTGAATTATGTGTGGAAAACCAAGGCATTGTCGCATTGATAATTTTGGCATATTTGCAATCTGAATTTTTTAATGCACTTCATTGCAGCAGACCTGGATGTGTCATAAGTGGTACGATTCCAATTTTTCAAAAATATATCGAGAGAAGTATAGTTCTAAAAAACTTCTATTCTCATTTTGCGTTCAGATGCTGCAAAATTGGTGAATAAAACTTGCAAACATGTTCGAAAATGACCGAGTGCGTGAAAGCAGCTGAGTAGTGGGTGTAAAGCAGCAGACGCGCGAAAGCGTATGTATGTTAATACAAGCGCGCTGCGCTGCGAATCTGCCGCTCTATCCCCACACATGAGCCACTTCCATGTACTCGCCGGTTTTCCGTCATGTTTGCAAGTGTTTTTCACCTATTCCGCAGCATTTCAACGCAAAATGAGAATGAAATGCATTGAAAAAATCGAGTTGCAATTATGCCAAAACTAATAATACAACAGTGCCTGAGTTTCTCACATATAGGGAAC
Organism: Gonioctena quinquepunctata; assembly: GCA_018342105.1. NCBI lineage: Eukaryota > Metazoa > Arthropoda > Insecta > Coleoptera > Chrysomelidae > Gonioctena > Gonioctena quinquepunctata. Next base: position 21,263 of record JAFIRS010005148.1, read on the forward strand.
TGCTCAATCATTACTATGTCGTGTCGAGTCTGCTTCAAAACTTGAAAAATGGCGGTGTTATGAATTTAAAAAAAACGCAGTATTCTTTCGGTTTTCCCCATTCTCTCTGGATTCCGATTCTCTACAATTCGTCCATGGAGAGAATCAAAATGGCTTCGATAGTTTTCAAGTTACAAATGAAAAACGATAAGAAATAAATTAATGCTTTTGAATGTTTATAACAAATTGAGCAATGGCATTTGGGATTGAGAAACATAACAGGATATAACTACGGACCGTCTTCCGTATGGTGGCACAGTCGGTTTCCTGGTAGTATTTTTGAAACGAAAAAATCTCTATTGATTGGTCTATCGGTGAAATAGTTCGTGTCCACGTCCCAAATGAGCTCTTTGCGTTATATAATGCTCGTTTGGAACTTGAGAGATTGAACAGGGCCTCCATTTTCCAACTAAAGTTTAAGTATCCTGTAATGATTACAGATTATTTATGTTTATACGATATTCCTTGTTTGATCACTTGTCAAATCTGACGGACGGTGACATGCACGTTTCCACGTTTGTAATTTCTACAAATCCAGGGTCGGAATCAGCCAATATGAGTTCAACCGAATCCTTCACGGAAATTTCAAAATCCGCCGTAAACACCAATAATAATAATAATGATATCATTCAAAATTCCACTAATGACGACATAAACATGGACCAAACTAACGAGACTCCTGTACTACCAGCGGAACAGACTCCACAGACAATAAAACGCCAGAACGTACCCCCTATCACTGTAAGGGATAAAAATATGTGGACCACGGTGGTTTCATTGTTCAAATCAAACAACATTAAATCAACCAAACCTGCTAAGAATGTCTATGAAGGCATACAAATTTTTCCCGACTCCCCTGATGACTTCGGGAAAATAAGTAGCATTTTTAAGGATCAGAAAATTCCCTTCCACACATATAGTCTCCCCGAGGAGAAAAAATTGCGAGTTGTTCTCAGAGGTGTCCCAGAATTTATTTCCTGTGATGACTTCGAAAACGAGCTAACTGAGAGGGGGTTCGCCCCGGAATCAGTGGCGCGCATGCACAAAAATGATGCCAAAAAGACTCCACTTCCACTAGTTTTAGTTCTCCTGAATGAAGACCAGAAAGAAATTTTCAAAATTACAGATTTACTGAATGTCCAAATAACGGCTGAACCACAGAGGCCCAGAGCCTCTGTGGGCCAATGTCACAGATGTCAGCGGTTTGGCCACTGCCAGCTGAACTGCTGCGCCACCCCCGCCTGCGTCAAGTGCGGGGATGCCCATATCACTCGTGAATGTCCAAAGCCTAGGAAAGAAAATGCTAGGTGTGCAAATTGCAGTGGGGATCACACTGCGAACTATCGCGGATGTCCCAAATGTCCACGCATAAGGCGCAGGGTGGACCCCGCTTCAGCATCGCAAAATCGACGATATTTTCCCGAAAACAAGACACGGGTGGGAGTGTCATATGCAGCGGTGGCCCGAGACGCTTCCCCTCTTCAGCAAGCTCAAATTTCAACGCCTAAAGACATCCTTAGCACTTTAGACCAAATGAGGATGTTGTTTGCGCAGTTCGCTGAAGCTGCTGCAAAGTTCTCAACAGGTTTCAATCCCAATTATTGGGTGAACAGCAGCTTCCGAATTTCATCAAAGCGGTGAGTTGAATTGTAATGGACTTCTCCAGAATGGAGTTGAGTTTCAAGAGTTTCTTGTAGAGAACAAAATCGATGTTGCTTTTCTGGGGAACCTGTTAGATTTCCTAACTACAAAGTGCTTAGGAATGACCGGATTGGACGTCCGGGTGGCGGTGTTGCCATTTTGGTCAAACGCTGTCACTCGCATGTTCAATGATGATACCCATGGTATTGAAGCTGTAGGTATAATTTTCAACACGAGAAGTGGTCCTTTGCGTTCAATCAGTGCTTACAACCCTCCGCGGAATCGAATACTTCCTGAGGCACTTGATGTACTCCTGATGGAAATAGACCAACCTGTTTTGGTCATGGGTGATCTGAACGCTGAGCACGTGCAATGGAGTCGTGCAACCAACGTCAATGGCAGACGTTTGAGGGAACACAGTGACAGGTATGAATACCAAGTGTTGGCTCCAGATGAGCCGACACACTTTGGTCCATACAGGCCCGATGTACTTGACATTGCCCTGGCCAGGGAAATCACCTGGAACTGGGATATACACGTCCTCGCCGAGTTGGGCTCTGATCACAATCCGGTGATTTCATCACTGGGAGGTGATCCACCGCCTCAGACGGATCGCATGTGTACCAAGGTGAATTGGGAGAGATTCCGTTCGCTTCTGGAGACAGGTTACTGCGCTCCTGAGAGAATAGATTCTTCACTCGAGTTGGATGAGGCCATAACGCGCTACGAACCCACCATCAAACATGCTTTAGAGGATTCCTCCCACAAGGAACCGGCTCCTAGATTCCATGACGAATTCCCTTCGAGGATGAAAAATCTCATCCGCGAGAGAAATCGCGCTAGAAGAGCGCATCAAAGGAGTCTGTTCCCTGCGGACAGAATCCAAGCTAATGAATTGAATAGGGAGGTTAGAGAAAATATATCGGAATTTCGGAACGAAAGATTTGGCATAACCCTTCAAAAGTTAGAGAACTGTGACCAACTTTGGAAAATCAATCAAAATTTAAAACCAAAAAAGACCGATCACCGCCCTATTCATGGTGAGGCCGGACTGTGCTATGATCCAGTGTCCAAAGCTCAAGCTTTTGCAGACTCGATGGAAAGGCAGTTTAGACTGAATGAGTATTCAGACGATGATCTGGATCGTGGAATTTTGTTGGAAAATCATGTTCACCGTACCCTCAGGGAACCCAATCATGACGACATTCGTCCAGCTACGTTGGATGAACTTGAGGCCCATATAAAGGGACTCAATACCAAGAAAGCGCCTGGTTACGACGGAATTACCAATCGAATGATTAAGTATTTCTCGGATAACCAGGTGCAGTCATTATTGAATATTAATAATAATTCACTGCGCCTTGAGAGATTCCCTCGGAGGTGGAAGCATGCCGTTGTAGTTATGATTCCGAAACAGGGACAAAACCCGACCTTCCCACAGAATTATCGACCAATCAGTCTGCTTTGCAGTTCGGCTAAGCTGGCTGAAAAAATCGTTCTAGAAAGGCTTGACGAAAAAGTGGAGGATAGAAATGTCCTACCCAACGAACAATTTGGTTATAGACGTGCTCACTCCACTGAGCTACAGGTGATGAGGCTAGTGGAGGACACTATTGCATCCTTAAACTCAAATAACAGCGCCCACATTGTTTTACTTGATATAAGCAAAGCCTTTGACAGGGTTTGGCATGAAGGCCCTCTTGCTAAGCTAATAGATTCCCACCTGCCTCTCAGTTTGATCAAGTGGATCAAGTCGTTCCTCTTGGGTAGGACATTTCAAGTCAGCGTCGACAATTCTCTCTCGGATTCGAGGAAAATTGAGGCCGGCGTTCCTCAGGGGGCAGTACTGTCTCCTATATTATACGCCCTCTACACGTCAGATATTCCAAGAAGCGAACATGTGAAGGTCTGTTCGCCGATGATACGGCTTCGCTTTCCTCTGCAGCTGACCACCTGATGGGTGTCGTTTACTTGCAAAATGCATTAAACGTGCTCCAGCAAAGGTATCTGGAGTGGGAGATGAAGCTAAATCCTGAAAAAACACAAGCGATTTCGATGGGTCGCAAGAGAAGCAACCCGGAGAGGGGAGTGACTATCTCTGGAAGGGAGATAGAATGGTCAGAGCAGGTCAAGTACCTGGGAGTTACTCTGGATCGCCGGCTCACCTGGAGACCACACGTCAATATTGTCAGAGACAAAATCGTCAGAAAGATCTGTGCACTATATCATCTGATTAACAGAAAGAGCAAACTCTCTCTCAAAAACAAAGTCACGATTTACAAAATGATGTTCAGGCCTGTCATTCTGTATGCCTCAGCCGCCTGGTGCCAAATCTGCAGGTCTAGCATTGGCATCCTGGAACGGGCGCAAATGAGAGTCCTGCGGATGATAACGAACGCTCCGTGGTACGTGCGGAACGATCGGATCCTTGAAGACCTAAATCTGCCTTCTATCAGAAGTATCATTAGAGAACGCAATCAGGAAGTATTTGATTGTGCAATAGTTCACGAGAATCCGCTCGTGAGGGAAGCCACTGATTATAACATAGACGACCCCTCGCGTTTTAAACGTCCCAGGCACTCTCTGGAGTGATGGGTTACCTACTAATCCATACAGGGTAGCGAAGCTGCATCCTCGATAGAAATTACTATTTTTCCAAACTTTTACGATCGGAATCTCTCTCGGTCATTGTTCGAGATATACCATCATGGCAAGGACTAGAGACCATTCTCTAATTCTTGACCAACCAAATTCTAAATTCGTGAACGGCCGTGGCCCACTTATTTGATGTCTAAAGAATAAGAGCCTTAGGGCTACACTCGGCTTATTAACAGTGATAGGAGATCCAAATACGATATTCCTTGAAATATGTGTTTTCTTTCACAACTCATCATTAAGTTGCCACAGAATTTGTATTCAAATTCACAAAATGTACCTAAGACCATTATCGGTGATTTCCTCCATCTGGATAACCCACTGGTTTAACTATGAAACCGGATACAAATTATTTTTCATCTCCTACAGGTTTTGCAGCAATGCTAGTGGGCGTGTCCGCACATCACATTACACCTACGCGGCGTCTGGGTGGTTTGGCGTCAAATTTTATTTATTTTCCACTTGGTCCTTGATTTACATGTGGTCAGCTGCTGTTGGTGATTTATTTCTGAATTTTGTGCAGCAATAGGTGTTTTCCATAATGCCAGATAAGTTAATTATGTTTTTTTTTTCATTAACGCAATATTTTCTGGTCATCTTGTTTCCATGTTTTTTGAAGTTTATTTTTACGCAGCCGGGTTCTGATTTTTCAAATTGACTATTTTTATAACTAGGTTTTTGCTACGAAAGAAGTGGTTTCGTGATGTAACCGGTAGGCAACATAGAATCTTTATTATTTTTTCGAATTTCAGGTAGAGCAAATATTGATTATTTTGACGAGCTCCAAAAGTTGCAAGCAGAACAGGTTAATACTTCGTTGGATGAAATTACAAGTGACATTAAGTCTGAATAACGGCAATCTATTTGATATACATGAAATGGCAATTGATTTTGCAGACGACATGACTGAGTGGGATAGTGAAGATGAAGTACCAATTGGTACGATACGACAGCGTGAGTCAGCGAAAAAAACAAGTTGGACAACTTCCAGTGATAATTTTCTTCAAAATATGGAGCAATTCAATGGAGATTATGAATCCAATATACCTATTGAGGAAGAAACACCCATAAAAGTATTTTTTGTTTATTTTTCGGGAGCTTATTTTTTTTTCTCAGATGCTACGTTGGTCTATGTCTTACCGACAGAAAAAAACTCTTTTCTGAACTAACAAAAATGTAGTTTTTTATTTTCATGTAAGTAGTTCAATAATTTCTTTAAAACTACTTGCCTATCTAATTTCTACTGGTTTCATGGAGAAACCACCCCCTGGGGGTTTAGAAACGAGCAGGTTCATATGAAACAAAAAGAAGTGGAATTTTCGAATACATTGAAGTGCAGCCCTGGTAGCAGAAATAAGCCAACGTAGAATGAAGCATAAAATAATTGAGAAAAAACCTTCTTAAGGACAAGCTTCCATTCAAATGCGCTCAAAAGTGGAATATGATCGCTTTGGATGTGCAACGTTGGTTATTTCGTGAGTTATAGATTCGAAAGCTTGTTGTGCAAAGTTCTGAGTTCGAATACAGAAGCGACAAGCTTTTCAATCTTAAACTCTCGAAATAACCTACGTCGCACATCCAAAGCAATTATTTTTGACTTTTTAGTGCATTCAAATGAAAGCTTGTTTTCAAAAAGGTTTTTTCAATATATTATTTCATTTTGTGATTTTCAGTAACTACGCCTTGATCTGTACATTTCTGTTATTGCATCGTCATTATGAGGTACTTTTTTTCTACGAGTTCCCAGCTATATAGTTTTTCAATAGGGAGACCACCTGAAGATTAACTCGTCCGCCATCCAGGTGCTACCATCTTCAATTCATGAATTCTAACAAAAAATAAATAAATTTCGAATTAATTCTTCGACCCTAAAAACCCCGATATTCCAATTTTGAATAGAAACGGTCCATTATCACCAAACTCGTCCACCATCTTGAAGCCGTCATCTTGAATTTATGAATTTTGGCAATAAATTCATAATCTCCGACCCCAAAAACCTACACATACCTATTTTGAATAGAATCGGACCATAATCTCAGAGATTGTCCGATATCTTGGAGCCGCCATTACAATTTTATGAGTTTTGACAAAAAAAAACATAATTTTGAACCCCGAAAACCTCCACATACTCATTTTGAATAGAATCGAAACATTATTACAGAATCCGTCCGCCATCTTGGAGCCGCTTTCCTGAATTTTGTGAATTTTGAATCAAAATTCATAATCTATCTCCGACCCCTAATACCCCCAAATAACAATTTGAAAATAAAATCGGAACATAATCACAGAGATCTTTGTCCATCTTGGAACCACCATTTTATTCTATTTTTTCCACCAAAAACTCCATAATGAGTTGTCACGGGAACTATGAAAACCTGCCAAATTTCACGTTAATCGGGCAACTAGAAGTGGATCAAATGTAACTTGCGCATTTGAATAAAAGCTTGTTTTCAAAAAGGTTTTTCTAATAAATTATTTCATTTTATTATTTTTGCTAAGTACGCCTTGATCTGTGCGTTTTTGTCAATGCATCGTCATTATAAGGTCGTTTTTCTACGAGTTCTGAGCTATATAGTTCTTCAATGAGGAGACCACCTGAAGATTAACACGACCGCCATCCTGGTGGTGCCATTTTCAATTTATGAATTCAGACAAAAAATCAATAAATTTCGAATACATTCTCCGACCCCAAAAACTTGGACATACCAATTTTGAATAGAAACGGTCCATTATCACAAAACCTGTCCACCATCTTGGAGCCGCTTCTTGAATTTATAAATTTGAAAATAAATTCATAATTCCGACCCCAAACCTTTTAATAGAATCGGACCATAATCACATATATCGTCTGATATCTTGGAGCCGCCATTACAATTTTGAGAATATTTTCAACCCCGAAAACCCCCACATACTCATTTTGAATAGAATCGAAACATTATTACAAAATCCGTACGCCATCTTGGAGCCGCCACCCTGAATTTTGTGAATTCTGAATGGAAATTCATAATATCCGACCCCGAATATCCCCACAAACCAATTTTGAATAGAATCGGAACATAATCACAGAGATCTTCGGCCATCTTGAAACCACCATTTTATTTAATCTTTTCCACCAAAAACTCCATAATGAGTTGTCACGGGAACTATGAACACCTGCCAAATTTTACGTTAATCGGGCAACTAGAAGTGGATGAAATGTTACTTGCGCATTTGAATAAAAGCTTGTTTTCAAAAATATTTTTTCAACAAATTATTTCATTTTGTTATTTTCGTTGAGTACGCCTTGATCTGTGCGTTTTTGTTAAGGCATCGTCATAATGAGGTCGTTTTCCTACGAGTTCTGAGCTATATAGTTCTTCAATGAGGAGACCACCTGAAGATTGACTCGTTCGCCATCCTGGTGCTGCCAATTTATGAATTCTGACTGAAAATCAATAAATTTCGAATACATTCTACGACCCTAAGAACCTCGACATACCAATTTTGAATAAAAACTGTCCATTATCACAAAACTTGTCCACCATCTCGAAGCCGTCTTCTTGAATTTATGAATTTTGACAATAAATTCACGATCTCCGACCCCAAAAACCTACACATACCTATTTTGAATAGAATCGGACCATAATCACATAGATAGTCCGATATCTTGGAGCCGCCATTAGAATTCCATTACAATTTTATAAATTTTGACAAAAAAAATCATAATTTCCAACCCCGAAAACCCCCACATACTTATTTTGAATAGAATCGAAACATGATTACAAAATCCGGCCGCCTTCTTGGAGCCGCCATTTTGTGAATTTTGAATGAAAATTCATAATCTCCGACCCCGAAAACCTCGACATACCTATTTTGAATAGAATCGGACCATAATCACAGAGATCTTCGGCCATCTTGGAACCGCCATTTTGTTTTTTTTTTCACCAGAAACACCATGATGAGTTGTCACGGGAACTATGGACACCTGTTAAATTTCACGTTAATCGGTCATCTAGAATTGGGTCAAATTTAACTTGCAAGATTTTATTACAGACAGACATCGGAACAGGTGAAATTAAATGAAATGCTTGTGATGTAATAAAAAATAATGGAAGATCAGAAGGAAATGTACGCAAAAATTATCGTTTACTCACGGGAAGTCACAGATAGTCAGAGTGAGATGATTTTGTTGAGATGTCCATTGCACTTGTTAATAAGTCCATCAAGATTGTCAGATTTGATGATCATGATCTGTGGATTATTTTTAAGGAATTTTTTTGTTTTGTTAAAATTTTGAGTGATTTTTTTTGGGTATTATTGTGTCGAGGTACTTTGTTTTTGATTTTGTTTTTGTGGTTATTCATAGTGTTGATACTTTTGTATGATTTCATTGCAATCGTTGCAGGTATGTTTTTGAGGTTAGTTTCGATACTGGCAATATATTCAATTATGGGAATCTCTTTTTCGTCTGCAATCGAGGTTGAGAAATTCTCACTATAAGCAAACACGGTTTGGATGTATTTTGGAATGGTGGTTTGTGTTAAGTTTGATAGCCAATTTGAGGTGGCTGTGGTGGGTTCATTTTTATTATTTTGGTTGATAAGTGAGTTTAGTTTAGTGATGTTTTTTTCCTTTGTTCTCACAAATATTCTCTGATTTTTACTGTTTTCTGAGTCAACGAATTCTGTGATTATATTATGTGGGATTATATTCTGTAGTTGATTGAGTTGTGCAGTGATGGCATTTTCAGTTTTATTGATAGTGATAGATGTATCTTTTATGCGTAAATTTAATATTATCCATCTTAAGTTGTGAGTGTATCAGTTAAACTGGTCACTAGGCACTTTGGGAATACGTTAGTATGTTTGCATCTTGGTAGAAATATTCTCCTATTTTTCTGTTTGGTGATGATTCGTTTTTGTTTTGAGATGGTTTTCAGGCGTTCGGTGGTTTCAAAGCCGTATGTTTCGGGATGGATGAGAAGAAAGTCATTGTTTTTCCTTTGCTTGTATGTGGGTGGTATGAAAGCTATATGTCGCCTTAGCTTGATATTTTTATTTTGTGTTGTGGGGTTTTCTTGAATCCTGGTATATTTGGAAGGAAATTCTTGGGATTGGGATTCTGTTATTGAAAATAATAAATAGGTTTACAAGATAATCTGAAAAGGAAAAAATACAACTAATTTCTTGTTGTGTGACAATAGCTCAGATCTATGTGGGGAATTATATAGGGGTAATAGGGGGGACAAAATTATATATATATATATATATATATATATACATATATAAATATATATATATGAATTTGGAACACATTATTTCTGCTGAAATAACCAGCCTGCTGGAGATATAATTTTTTTGAGTCGCTGCAAAACAAAAACAGAAAGTAATATCCTCATAAACATTTTACCGTGAATTTGAATTGAAACCAAATATATATATATATATATATATATATATATATATATATATATATATATATATATATATATATATATATATATATATATATATATATATATATATATATATATATATATATATATATATATATATATATATATATATATATATATATATATATATATATATATACCTTTCACCAGGTGGGTCTTCGCAACTATTTATATATAGATGTTCAATTTTAGGTTATGCCGTTCAACTCCAATCTTTGAAAATTGTCGAATATGTGGGTAATATGCTAGACCTCAACTTGAAAGGGAACACAAATATTGATAGTCTTGGATATGATATATCAACAGTAAAAAAAGGAGACTATCCATTATGTGGAGTACTAATCTTTCCATGAAACACCAAAATAATCTATTTTGTTAATTGATACCCACGCAAAGGCTGTGTGTCTTCACTATTCATTCACCCAATTGGTGTTATGAACTATTGTGAAGAATCTATTGTGAAAAATACTCCTTATACAGCTATAAATTTTGTGGAAATCCATTCTGATATATAATAATATAATAATCATTATTTCTTTATCATTTTTATTATAATTATTATACTAGTTGATCACTTGTGAATTATCACCAAAAGAGGTGAATTTTCATCGTGTTTTCTTTCATTTTGTTGGAGAAATCATGTTCGTCTTAGAATTATCCAAATGATACGTTATTGACAAACTGAAATTTCTTTTTATTCTCAAACTCTTATTTCTTGTTATTTTCAATTCCGAAACGCCCCGGCCTATCGGAGAAAATCTACCAATCTCTTCTTTAGAATAAAAGGAAGTTTCCAACAGCATTCGCGATTTTGTGACAGGATTCCCCATGAACCCAATTTTCCTTATCCATATTTGATTTTTCAATTTGGATGTGGAAAAACTTTCACTCCATTGGAATATAATGAACTATTTGCATTTTTTTTTCTTACAGGTGATGGCATATTTAACATTACTATGCATACTTGGAAGTTGGTTTATCATATCTACATCAGCCCAGAAGTGTAAACAACCCATTTCCCTTCCTCATAGAAATGAAGATGTATATGCTCTTGTTGGACAATATAGATGTAGAATAAATATAACCTCTGTTAAATTAAAATGTGGAGAAGATTATGAATCCATAATCGAGACTATAGAAGCAAAGTTCCTAGAAGGAAAACCGAATCGAAATTCAGCAACTTTGGAATGTTTCCATCTCAATGAGACATATCAAGAAAAAAATATTCCGCATCCGTGCTCACCTGCGATTCTGAAATCGAAAATATATGACATTGTCACACTAAAAGTAATACATTCCTATTCTGATTTTCGTTGTTACAAAACGAAGGGATTAGTTTACAAACTCAGTGAAGAACCATTAGCTGAATACATCGTTCTCGTTGAAGAAGATTCAGCTATAGCTTTTTTGACAGTAAATGATAAAATAAAATATCTCCCAATCAACCAGAAATTTTCAGATGCTAGTATGAACAGAGTTGAACTGAAATATAGGGTTGATCCACTAAGGCCTTTTTCTTGTGAAAACGATAAAACAATACATGTTATATTTCCAAACATGACAAAGAAGAAAAATTTAACGTTTGTTGAAATGATGCAAGATTGTGAAATTCGACTACAACGGGAAGTCGTTCGTGAAAGTTCGCAAACAATTTCTACAGAAGAAATAATTCCCAGTGACAATACAGTTCCTGGTGAAAATAGAATTCCTCTTCTGAATGAAACACCTCCATCTTATTTGTCCACACTCTATGACATGCATTTCATCATTATTTCTTTCATTGCGTTCTTCGGTATGACAGCTTCATTCGTCAACGTAATAGTGAATTATTCAACATTGAGGAAAATAAAAGGAAAGAGGAGACATATCTGTTGTGGCATCTTCTTCTCTTCTTTTGCCCTCCGTATGATATACGAAGATCTTCAAAATGACCAGGATAAACTTGCAGAGGTTATACTGCTGAAAACGAATGAAATGGATCTCACAAGAAAGCGAATGATTATAGAGGATTTCATGAAAAAACGTGAATCGAAATACAGTTATGATTATATCCAACATGGCAGTTCTGGATATCTGACTCCAATTATCAATCATTATGAAATATGAGAATTAGAAAGCATTATTTTTCCAGAATATTGATGGAGTATTATTATGTCATAAGAATAATAATTAATATTAAATTAAAATATTGATTATTTGAGATTTATTGTTTTAGGTGGTGTAGACATTTGAAATGATTGGTTTATGATGCTGGAATTATGGTTACTACATTGAGTAAAGGCAGTGAAATGAAAATAAATTGAGGAAAAAATGTGTCGGAGAAACTTTTTCTTACATGTTGAGCACCAAGGTGATCTGTGTAACTCGTTCACCATACCAAGTTAATTTCTTCGAAAGCTCCCTGGTGTGCCAAACATTCCCTTTGAGTTTTCCTGCACAATACTTCAAGAACTAATTTTTTTTTCAATAATCTAGTTTTAGTTCAAGAGCGGGCTGCAGAAAACCTGGCAAATCGAGAATCACAATAAAATGTTCTTTGAATGTTAGTACTCACAGCAAACATAATAAAAATAATTGACTGCCTGGGCAAAAGCTGTGCATAAGTTTTTTATGACCTTTTCTCAGAAGAAGTATCCATACCAATGTTATGACATGTTGAAAATACTTTTGACACTCACTATCTCTCCAGTTGGCCGAGCGGTCTAGGGAGCCAAATTTGAACTGGTTCACGAGAGTTAGCGTCGTGGGTTCAAACCCTGCTCAGGCAACTTGTTTCTATCATTTCTTTCGAAATTAAAAAATGATTTGTTTGGGTCGAATATTCGTCCCAAAACAATTCATTTTTCATGCAGCAAACCTGGCCGATAGAATATCAGAATTAAATGAAAACGTCTAATCTAAAGTACTACACACAAAATTTTCAGGATGTAATTTTTTTGTATGTACGACAATTGCCGCCATGAGAAAGTTTTTTTTTTACCATTGTCGAATTTTTTTAAATTGTTGTGCGACTCTTTGAAAACATTTGATCCATTTGAAATTTAAAGAGAGCCCCCAATTACAAAATACTAACATATTTTTATGCGAGACTTGAGAAAACAAAACAGTCGGTCAAAATGGGTCACTCTAATATATATATATATATAAATATATTTATTCATATATATATATATATATATATATATATATATATATATATATATATATATATATATATGTTCAGTTCGAGTTGCAAGTTAATTTCGGACCACTTCAAGTTGTCCGATTGACCTGAATTTAGGCAGGTGTTCATAATTCTGGTAAAAATGCATTTTGTCATTTTTGCCAGAATGCAGAATTGGGAACAAGTTTTGTGATTATATTTCGATTTCATTCCAAATTGGTATGTGAGGGTTTTTGAGGTCGAGGATCATGATTTTTTTTCTCACGAATTCAAGATGACAGCGCCAAGATGGCGACGACTTCGTGATCTACTGATCGGAGCCTCTAGCTTGAACTCATAAATTTCGACAAATAAATCATGATGTCCGACCCCAAAAACCCCCCCACATACTAATTTTGAGTGAAATCGCACTATATAAATATTCGCCACAAACAAATCATTTTTCAATTTCGAGGGACAAAATAAAAGAAAAGGTGGGGTTTGAATCAACGACGCTCCCTTCAGTGAACTAGTTCAAATCTGGCGCCTTGAACTGCTCGGCCAACCGGAGAGATAGTAAGTGTCAAATATATTCTCGGCATGTTATCACATTGCTTAGGATGCTTCTTCCAAAAAAAGGCCTTATGCACAACTTTTGCCGAGGCAGTCAATTATTTTTCTCATGTTTGCTGTGAGAAGGTACTAATATTTTGAATACATTTTATTCTCTTACTCGATGGGCCAGGTTTTCTGCAGCCCGCTCTCAGCCTATTTCTGTTTTAGATTACGAAAAAGTGCGGTTTTTGTTTTGGCTCACACATAAAGTATTCATCTACTTCATATGATACCAAACTTGTATGTGTTTTTTTTTTCAGATATTTCCTTGTTTTCACACAATCTCCATACCCATTACATGTGTGTAAATAAGCTCACGCGAAATAGTTATTTGTATGTCAAGGCCGCGAAATAACTTTTTAACGTACCGAAAAAAAAATTATCGCCCAGGCCGCCTGCGGCGAGACGGGATAATCTTGAGGTCGCTGAAAAGTTTCACGGTCATGGCATACCCACTGTTTTCCTAGCAATCGTCAAAACGATTGAACTAGAAAATTGCAAATGAATAAATTATTGCTTTGAAATCGACAGCATTTCAATTCAGTTAACAAGGTCACAGCGTTGCTATGGAAATGATATGGTTAAATATATACAAACCATTTTGACAGTTCTTGACAAAACGCAAATATGTCAGATACTATAGTGATATTCTAGTAAGATGTCTCAAAACCCTAGTGCTTGTACTTATACCTGTAGAAGTTTGGGATCGACTTGGCGACACTTGGCCTACTTGATAATAGAGATTACTAGCGTGTCAGATATCGCCAATTTCGGTTTAGTTTCAATTCAGGAACAGGGTATATTTATTTCCTCAGCTTTCTTTTTGCGGCGAACTGTTCGCGTGTTCTAATCCTAGCTTTGCTATTGGTTGGAAAGAGACATCTGTCAAACTTCACCAATAGCAAAGCTAGAATTAGAAACCCCCGAACATTGCACGAAGAAAACACTGTCGTGTTGTTTTTCGTATTTTGAATCTGAGGTCAACTGCATTCTGAGAATTGGAAATGAAATCGTCTTTAAATTGCAGAAAATATAAAATGCAATGCACACTATATGATGATCTATGAAAATATCATTATGAGTCAATTGGTCAAGATTTGTACATGCTTTTGGTACTGAATACAGGTGAATAATCGAATCTGCGGCTTCATATTGTCCACACGAAATAGATACCAACAAAACACTGAATATTATTTCTTATAAGATGCTGCAGATGTCAGAAATTAAGTTCTGACATTGGAGAGAATATAAACAGAGATTTTTGGGCGGCGCCATCTACCACAGACTCACCACAGAGAGAAGCTCTGTTGAAATAACAGGTGGTGTCCCCTCGAAAATCTAAACAATACCAAATCAGTCCATTCACCGAGGTTTTTAGACATCTTGTATTTTAGTATCTTGCACTCCACCAGAGCTGAGAAGTATTGTAAACTTGGCGCTTTCCGTTCTGATACCTGAAAATTCTTAACGGCAGTACGTTAAATGTTACAGCAAGTTTGAAGATTGGTTTGACAAACAGAATGTGAAATGGTCATTGTCGTATTTTTAAAATATCAAATTTGGAAGTTACGTTTGGTTTGGCGGCCGTTGCTATGGGTAACGGCCGCGGAATTGAATTTCGCGGACTGTGTTGAGAACGCGAAATACTCATATCGCGTGCAATTGCACGAAATATTCAATTGTTGTTACAAAACGAAGGGATTAGTTTACAAACTCAGTGAAGAACCATTAGCTGAATACATCGTTCTCGTTGAAGAAGATTCAGCTATAGCTTTTTTGACAGTAAATGATAAAATAAAATATCTCCCAATCAACCAGAAATTTTCAGATGCTAGTATGAACAGAGTTGAACTGAAATATAGGGTTGATCCACTAAGGCCTTTTTCTTGTGAAAACGATAAAACAATACATGTTATATTTCCAAACATGACAAAGAAGAAAAATTTAACGTTTGTTGATTGGTTTGACAAACAGAATGTGAAATGGTCATTGTCGTATTTTTAAAATATCAAATTTGGAAGTTACGTTTGGTTTGGCGGCCGTTGCTATGGGTAACGGCCGCGGAATTGAATTTCGCGGACTGTGTTGAGAACGCGAAATACTCATATCGCGTGCAATTGCACGAAATATTCAATTGTGTGCCAAGGCCGCGAAACAGCTTTTTAGCGTGCCGAAAGAAAAGTTATCAACGAGGCCGCTTGCGGCCGAGGCCGGATAATCTTTAGGTCGCTAAAAAGTTTCGCGGCCATGGCTTACATACTATTTTTTGTGCAATCGTCAAAATGATTGAACTAGATGATTGCAAATAAATACATTAATGCTTTAAAATCAACAGCAATTCAATTTAACCCATTAGGTACTAGCTTGCCATATATGACACGACAAAAAAGTTGTTTTTAAAAATCGGTGGCGTTAAATATTTGCTTGCATATCAACGTTTTTAGGACGGAGAGTACCTAATCTAACCTCAAATGTCGATGAAAATAATCGCTATCCGGTTTTATAGTTTTATAGTTGAACTTAAATGTTATCAACTTTTCGGAAGGGAAAAAAAGATGAGTTCTAAGAAACGGTAAGTTAATTTTTACATCATTGTTATTGAAATATGCCATTATTATATAGTTTTAGATTTAAATGTACTCAAGTGCGATATCTATGTTTATAAGTTATAGTTACATTCATTGGCATGTCTCTAAAGATCACGTGTTGACTGGTGTGTCTTATATGGTACACTAGGCCTTTAGGCTACTGAAATTTTATTGGTTTTGAAATATGTTTTATTATTTTCTACATAATATTATTCATTACTAAAACGCCTTTTTTATATTAAACAAATTATTATTTTGTTTCAGGCTCACGATACAAGATGTGGCTGATATTTAAAGAAAAATATATTTGTTTTGTTTGTATCTATACTTCCATCAGTATATATGTATGTATGTATATCCATGTATGTACTCATGTGAATATGTTAATTATACAAACCATCAACCCCTGACTAGTCCGATAAGTTTGTATACATTTGTAGTTTTTGTACATTGTGTCTAATCTTTTGTGGCGAATAAGTATCTATCTATATGTTTAAAAGTTTTGGGCGGATTTTGAAAACGACGGTTTAGAACGGGTATAATTCGAACCACCCGATAACAAAGAGGCATCGGACGAAGATTCGGGAAATGAATCCGGCGGTTTGTTAGATAACCTGACTGGTCGGCAACTGGCATCGTCTGCAGAAATGGTTTGACAAAGCGGGAAGTGATTTGGTTTTGAGGAAGACGACGAAAAATTTATCATAATTGAAAACAATGGCAACTCTCCAGACCAAGACTACGATGAAGATGATCTGCCTCTTGCCAGGTTTGTTATTCCTGAAGCGAAAGAAATCACGTAGTGCCAAAATATTGATCTGCCTGTGTCAACACAAAAAATGTTTTCCGAGGTAGATTTTTCAAAATATAGAGACATGTCACCACTGAAAATATTTGAACTCTTTATTACTAATTATGTCCTTCAACTGCTCCTAGAAGAAAGCAATAAATATGCACTGTTCGTTAACTGCCCAAATCCAAAGATTACCATAGGAGAATTGAAATGTTTTATAGCGATTCTTTTTGTATCTGGATACGATAACAAACCCTCAAAAAAGAGCTATTGGGACTCAGGAGATGATTTGCGAAATACTGCTATTTACAATTCAATGCTTCGCGACCGTTTTATCCAAATCATGAGATTTTTGCAATGTGCAGATAATACCAAATTGGACCCAACCGATAAAGTGACAAAGCTTAGACCTCTAATTGACCAAATGAAAAAGTGTTTTCTGAAGAATTATTTACCAGAACAGAACATGGCGTATATATGATTGAATTTTTCGGGAAACATGGATGTAAGCAATATATTCGTGGAAAACCTATTCGCTCCGGGTATAAAGTGTGGTGCTTGAACTCAAAAAGTGGTTACCTGAGTAATTATGAGATTTACCAGGGAAATATACCAAATTCAAACCAAGCCCACCAAAATGAATTCGGAAAGACGACAGATCCTCTTCTGCAGCTTTCAGAACAAATACCTGAAGAAATAAAACACTTTCCTTATCGAATTTATTTCAACAACTTATTTACGTCAACGAACATTCTTCACCATTTGAGACTAAATGGGTACGAGGCAACTGGAACCATTTGAGAGAACCGATTACCTAAAAGATGCCCTCTGCGCTCTCTCAAAGAGACGAAGAAAACATGTCGTGGTACGTATGACTACGCTTTGACTAGTACAAAAAAATAGCACAAATATGTTTAAAAAAAAAATTTGAAACTTCCAAAATCCGGTGGACGACCTTTGACATATTCTGCAAATAGTAGAGTCACGCCCAGTATTAGACACAACCGGATCGACCATATCTTACCTAATAATAAGAGAAGATGTTGTGCCGGAAACCATATGCCCTCCAGGGCTGTTAGAAAACAATGTCTCAAGTGCAACGTGGGACTCTGTATCAATTGTTTTGGTGATTACCATAAAGGAAGCAAGGGTTTTGTTCATTTGTTTTCACATTTTAAATGAATACTCTTCTTGTTTCACTGCAATATTATTGTTTTCTTTAGTACCTCAAAGGACTAGCGTGCCATATATGGTACGGGTCATACCAGTTCTAAAAATATGAATAAATTTAAAAAAACCTTATTTTATAATTTTTGAGTCCTCAATTAACAAGAAAAACTTTAGTTTTGATCAGAATTAAAAAATTGGAAAACTCAGTCTCTAATGGGTTAATAATTGAAGTCACAGTGTTGCTATGGAAATGATAAGTTAGAATATATAAAAAATATTTTGACACTTCTTGACAAAACGCAATATGTCTGATACTGATAGTGATATTTTAGTATATTGTACTCGTCAAGAGCTAGAAAGTAATGTAAATTGGGTGCTTTCCGTTTTAATACCTGAAAAATAATATAAGTAAGTATGTATTTGTTGTTAATTCGAAAATTAATATTGTATTCAATGAAAAATAATCCTTATCATGTCGTATTCTAAAAACCTCAAATTTGGAAGAGACGTTCGCTTTGGCGGCCGTTGCTATGGGTAACAGCCGCGAAATCAAATTTCGTGGAATATGTTGAGAACGCGAAATACTGACTGGGCGTGCAACTGCACGAAAAATATATTTCACTATTGGCGCTTGAAGAGATTGACATCAATACTATAAGGGAAAGTATTTCCATTATAGTTTTATGTTTGTTATCATCTGATGATGCTCATCCACTTCATGTACTCTAAAAAAAAAATGATAGTGATACTGATGATGAATTGGTTCCCGGAGAAACTTATCATTGGCGTGTCGAATTTGATAAGCAGCTATCCCATATTATTGGTGACAAAAAGATAACGTTCTGGTTTGACAAATAAATCTTTCAGATCGTCGGCAGCGGATGATTATTGTTCACTAACCAAAAATTTCCGGTATAACAAGATAAGACTCAAGCAGGTCGAGTCATTATGTAATTACATACATGGAAGTTTGTCACGACGAGAATTATAAGATAAAAATGATGAAAAATTGAATTCAAAACTGAAACTACTATAACTACTGATATGATGAAGTATTTCGAAAAATATTCCGCAATCATGTAAACACCCTCATTCTTACAATCGCAAATTCAGAAAATCTGAATAAAATAAAAGAAGTGAAATCACTTTGCCGATAGGCTTGATTCGGTGAGTTTGTGAGTAAGGTTCAATCAATGAATCTCAATAGTTCTTTCAGAGATTATAGACTAGTTGAGAAGTGAGTTTTCTGCGGAAAATAGTTCCAAGTCTCCCCAAAATATGAGTAATAGTCTATTCGATCCGGGTTCAGTTTTTTTCAATAACTCAAAAACTATGAGCGATAGCGAAAATAGAAAAGAAATCTTAAAGAGGAGGAACTCTTTTTTCATTATATATAATTTTAATTTAACGCTGAGAATAGGGCTCCGCGCTACCGCTTTGGCATACGCGCGCCGTCTCTAAAGAGAGTACACCACATGAAATTATTCGTTTTTCACTATTTAATATCTATTTGAAAATTTTATAAATTATGGTGTATTTTTTACACCTGAAACAACAATATCGCGTTGGAAAAAAAAAGTTTATTTTTCAACAAGTTAGGCATTTGTTTAACAGTCCTTATTTTTTGGACCTTAGTTTTCATAAACGACATGAATGTTTAAATACCAGCTAATTATATAAAATTCAATAAAACAATTCATGAACAAATTGAATAGTTTGATAATTGAAAAAATCTTATTGTTTATAATAGTTCTTATTATATTTCCATCATTTGAATATTAAGTTAAGAGTTTTTTAAATGAAAATAAAAATTGGAAGTTGTCAATAGAATAACATAAAATTATTATTAAATTATTAAATATTTGATTGCTTATTAAGTCAACAATTTGTATTGAAAAAATTCCGATTCTTTTATTTTTCCGCAACTACTAAAAATTACAAAAACAACCATATGCAACAAAGTGTAAAAAAAATATTTCTGATAAGTTTTTCTAAAATAACGGTATTTTTTTTATAAAAATAGTTGAAAAAAAAAAAGGTAATGAATTATTCAAAAAAAAAAAATCAATGTCAATATGAATCCAAATTTCGTGAAAAATATTTTAAAAAAGGGTAACTTCCATAGTTTGAAAGATATAAGCAATGTAAAAAGTAAATAACGGATTTTTTATAAACAAAAGCATATAAACAAGAGAAAATGACAGATACAGACTTGGTGAGGGACCAACTAATATTCTATAGATGATTTTTGAATGTTGATAACTGTATCTTTAATGGTTCAAAAGTTACAGCGGTTTGTTACTTAAGAAATCAAGTGGCCGCTGCTACTTTAATATATCGTAATTTTAGAAAAAACTATAAAAAAATTGAAAAAAATTACACTGTTGTATATGGTTGTTTTTATAATCTTTAGTGGTTTCAGAAAAGAATATAATGAGATTTTGAATTTGCTTATAACAAATTGTTAACTTATTAAACAATTTCATTTTTAATAAAAATTTATTGTTTTTTGTTATTCTATTGAGAAATGCCAATTATCATTTTGAAAGAAAAAAAAACTCTCAACCAATCATTTAAATAATGGAAATATAAAAAAAAAGTTTATAAACAATAAGGAATGTAGTTCTTCATTTTTTTTTGTATCATTATATACTCTAGACAACAGAATGGATTTTTTTTTTTAATATTGAATCAATCAATTTGTTCATAAACAACTTATGAACAAATATCCTGAAATTTTTTTTCAGATGTTATCACTGTCTGTGTTTGATGCAAAAACAGCAATAGCAAAAATAAATATTTTTTTTCATTTTTAACTTTTTTTAACATAAAAAAGGATCATAAACAAAATAAACAAATTTAAAAAACTTTTTTCATGAGATCTTGTTGGGTATATACAGGGTGTACGTGTGTGTATGTAAAGAAAATTGAGGAACGTCAAAATAAGAAGAAAAGTTCCTATGAACATATGTCTGCAAGTTATTCATTTCTGAGATGCAGGGTATCAAAGTTGAGTTCTTATTTATATTTTTTGTGAAAACATTCTGAAATAATTGTGATATTCGAGTGAAGTTTGGTATCTGGGAGTATTGTACGATGACAAAATCAAATTTGATGTTAGTTTGTTTCTTTCGTAGGGGTGGCGCCACCGACAAGCCTTTTCAATCATTTGAAATGTCATAACTTTTTTGTACGTACCTGTATCACGTTTTCTAGTGCAAAAATCAATGTTTCTAACATTTTTGTGTAAAAAATAAAAACCTGGTAGGGGTCGCTGCGTGCAACTGTTTTCGAATTATTAGGATTTGAAATAATTGATGCAAGTGATTTTGAATGACAATATTTTTGAATTCGAAATCAATTTAGTTAAAGAAATTATTTTGCTTTAATTTAATTCCAAAATAGGAGTGCGGTTCATAACAATTCAATACTAATAATAATAACAGCAATCAAGACCAATGTAATGATGAAACAATTAGTTGGGTGTAATAATTAGAGTAATTTTTCAAAATGGCCACCTTGCCCCATTATGCATGCGTCGGCTCGTCGTCTCATTGCCCCACGTACACATTCCATGATACCTGGTGTAATTCGGATAGCGTCACATCCAGCAATGATTCGCTGACGAAGTTGTTCTTTGGTTTCTATTGGCACCGTATAAACTAGGGCCTTCAAGTGACCCCACAAAAATTATTGATTGAATTTGAATCCGGAGACCTCGGAGACCGGAATTTATTCGGAACTCCAGCGCACAGTGGTTCCAAATCCCAAATGGCTAGCCAAAAACAAAAGGTATTGTTGAATCACTACGAAATTTGATACTCGGAGGGTTTTGAAGTCGCTGAACACGAATCTGAAGTCCAATTTTTCAAAAACAAGATGGCGGCCTAAAACTGTAGAACCATTTTTTCCAAATTCGGATCAATCGCTACGAAATTCAGTTCTTTCAGATTTTTGAAATCGATGAACACGAATCTGAAGTCAAATTTCATAAAAACAATATGGCGGCCCAAAAATGGCGGACCATTCTCTTCAAATTTGAATCATTCGCTACGTTATGTGGTATTCATGGGTTTCTGAAGTCGCTCAACACGAATCTGAGGTAAAATTTTTCAAAAACGAGATGGCGGTCTAAAAATGGCGGACCATTTCTTTCAAATTCGGATCAATCGCTACGAAATTCAGTAGTCGGAGATTTTTGAGATAGATGAACACGATTCTGGAGTCAAGTTTTCCAAAACAAGATGGCGGCCTAAAAATTAAAACCACTTGAGCGATTCTTTTCAAATTCAATACCAACGGTCCTTTTCTCCTAGCCTATTTGTATAAAAAAAAATTAGCCCGATATATCAAAATTTGCGAAAGTTAGAGCGTGCATACATCCGGAATTAAATGTGATTTCTCGAAGAAAGAAAATTAACTGTAACCAAAGGGGCAAACTGGAGCAGCTGATTTTTGGTGGTGTATTACTCAAGAGTATAAAGAAAATCGTGGCACTTGATTGGTCGCTGAATTATGTAGAATTATTAACTTTTACTCAATGTGAACATAACTTTTTTTTCCGCGGGCACGAGAATTGATAGTAGATGTTTCAATTTTTTGTTGCTCGGTGTGTGGTTTATATGAAAAATCCCAATGATATAATAAATGTTCTTACTTCTGGGAAGAGATTTCATTTTGAAGAATTCAAATTGCTCAATTCTACTACAAGTTATTTCACTTCAAACACAACGTAATTTTCAGACCGTACTGCACGACTGATGCTACATGTTCGAGCGTTCCGGTCAGAATGGTATCCCAACGGCTATATATATAACGCCTGCCACTTCCCGACCCTGGAAGGGACGTGGGAAATACCCAACTACCCAGCCCAACAGTTAGAATTCCTTGAATATAAACTTTATTTTTCGATTTTTGGCCAGCGATTTGAGATTTGGGACCACTGTGCAGTGCCTCGATCAAACCATCTGTTTCTGAATCGCTGATTTATAAATTCACGAAATATTAAAGTTAAAAGCGCTGGCGCTTCATCATGCATAAATCAAATTCTTTATCTCAGTAGAAGTGGAATGTTTTAAAGTAATTCAGGCAAAATATTTTTAAGGAAATCATAATAAGAATTTTCATTACGTGTTCCTGCAAAAAAGTGTGGACCAATCAAATAATAACCAACAATACCAATCCACACATTCATTGGAAACTGGGTTGAAACCTGGACTGAACTATTGCGTGAGGGTTCTCGTCACACCACACATGATGTTTATAAAAGTTAATTTCTTTTGAAAATGTGCCTCGTCAGTAAATAATATCTCTGCTGTAAATTGAGGGGTTTTGTGCAATTTTCTGCAGTATCCATTGGCAAAATGTTACTAGAGGAAGAAAATCTCGGGGCAACAATGCTTGGAGACACTGAATGTGATGAGGATTCAACTGATTCTGTTCGAAAATTAACCGAACTAATTTGTGATGTACGTTCAGATTTTGCGCAATTTTTTTCGTGCTTGTTTGTGGACCTTCTTCGATTGCCTGAAGAACAGCTTCTTAAATTTCTGGTGTTCTAGTAGTCAGCGGTCTGCCTGCCACTGGAGCTTTCTTGAAGGATCCAGAATCCATGAGCCGCTGAAAAAGTTTCTGAATATCTGGTGATTCGGCGCTCGATGATTAGGGAATCGTATTATAAAAACGTCTAGCCAATTGTCATCGGCAAGACCGTATACGTAAATCCTATTAGCTATTCGAGTATACTGCCATTCGAGAAAAATTGGATCAGAAATACAGAAATCAACTTCACTGTCACAAGAACGGTTTGAAATGACATGACAAGTACTTACCTGAATGTAATTTATTTAAATCGGAAAAGAGTCCAAAAAACTATGTAACAAAAAACAAGAATATTTTTTGACTATATTCAAATGTTGAATGTGGAGGACCATTGAATGAAAGGAAACAAATGCATTGGCGTATCTTTTCCAATATTTACTACTTAGAGGCGACTCACAAGCCCTACGGATATAATTCAAAGGCATTGATTATTTCAAATCCCAATAACTAGAAAAGAGTTGCTCCCAGGGACCTCTACCATGAATATATTTTGCACACAGAAGTGTTAGAAGAATTGGTTTCGCTACTAGAAAATGTGATACAGGTGTGTACAAAAAAGGTATACATTTAAATGACTGAAACGACATGTAGGTGGGCCCCCCCCCCCCACAAAAGAGACAAACTAACATCAAATTTGATTTTTTCATTGGAAAAAACTCCCAGATACCAATTCACTCGGATATCAAAATCATTTTGAAATGTATTCACAAAAAATGAAAATAGGAATTCAACTTCGACACCCTGCATCTCAGGAACGAATAACTTGCACACATATGTTTATAGGAAATTTTCTTCTTATTTTGACTTCGGATTTCCGACGGCTCCTTTGTTATCTCAAGTGTTAAAAACAAACCATAATCCATTCAGATCATGAAATTGATATTAATTACTGAAAAAAATATTTTATGTGGTGTACTCTCTCTATAGACGGCACGCACATGCCGTAGCGGTCGCGCGGTGCTCTATTCTCAGCGTTCAATTGAAATTATAAGAAATAGAGATAGAGTTTCTAGAAACAATATTTTAATTAGACATTTCTTTCTCTCCAAGCATATTTCCTCTGATTTCCGCTATCGCTTATAGTTTTTGAGTTATTTAAAAAAATCTGAACCTGTTTTTATTATTTTTGGTAATTAAAATTGTAATTTTCGTTACCAAAAAAAAACAAAAAAATATCTTCCTCAGAATTACATCCCGAATCGAATGAGCTATTGCTCATATTTCTTGGAGACAATTTTTTGCAGAGAATTCACTTCTCGACTAGACTATCAAGCCACACTTTGATTGATTTGACTGGTTCTATTGTTGGGCGCCAGGCTGGCAAAAGACAAAAGATGTATGAAAAGTACTAATATATGGATTTTCACCTAGCTTGTATGGCAACGCAGAATAAATATATAGGAAATCAACTGAACTATTTATTTTAATTCTTACAGATGAATATGCACAATGATTCAACAATAATAAAAACAATTTTCTTTCTGGTAAATATGAACAATGATCTGCTAACAAAAAAAAAATGCAGGAGCTGAAATTCAGAACATCAACTTAGGCTTACTTGGCTGATTCCAACTGAATATGGTCGGTAGGGGTTTGTCTCTACCTGGGAAGGCTGGTTCATGCGATGATTGGTCTTAGCAATGAGGTATTGCACCGGTCTGAATTGGGTTACGGTATGGCTTGGTTGACCGCTTCAACTAGGAGTGCTGCGACACTCTCATCTCTGTTGGAATCGTGAGATTGACGTATTCCAATGTTCACATGCAGGTTGCTTCAGGACCTCCTAATATTATAAGTCCTTCAACTATCTTCAATGATATATAACATGCAAAGAAGACGACAGGAATCGGAAATGACTAATAGAAATTTTTCCGAGTACTCTGTAGTAGAGTTTTCGAACATCTATGAACTCTGGACACCATCTTAACATCCCTAACTAAGGAAGGCATATCTATTGTCTTACCTCGTGGTCATTGATAAGGCGCCTGCAGCTGCGAATATGTTACAACGCTTGAGTTGTTGGGGTATTTTGAAGCCTACTTTCCTTGTCAGGTGGTCACCCATCCAACTACCAAGCGCGCCTGATGTTGCTTGGCTCAGATATCGATTAGACTCTCGTCAACCTGACGAGCCACCAATCCGATCCAATCCGAAAATAGTTATTGATGAATATATACACATTGATTAAACCTAATATTCACAAATGAAGTTATTATGTACATTTGTTCAACTCATATCATTTGAGGTGTCAGTTGCTTTGCTTGACTTCGGAATAAGGGCGAAGGAAGCACCCCCGCTGATGGTGACGGCTGGCATGGTATATGCTAGCTCATAGCTCTTCTGGCAATTCTTTCTAACAGCTTTCCTCCTGCTGACGCTCATAAGAACAATCGCTTTCAACATGATTCTCGAAAATACAAGGTTATTTTATCTTTTCCATATATTTACAAAGCTGTTAGTGGTGGAGAAAGCGGTGACACAGTGCTCTGACGCACTGTGTAACACCGAAGAAAAAAAAACAGCTCATGAAAATGCTGCGTGGTTTGTGTTTGTGGGGTAATTTAGGGTTGTAAGTTCGAGTAATTCATGGAGTTGTGCGTGTTTTTGTGAGTGATTTGAGGGTGTTTCAGTGGAGTGATGTTTGGGTGTGTTGGGTGGGGAGATTTGAATTTTGTTTGTGTGATATTTTGCGGGCCATGTGGGTAGAAAAATTCTGTTCTCGTAATTTATGTGTTGAATTTGAATGAAAATATTTGGAGATGTGTTGTAGGATCAAAGTTTACGAGTTTGGTGTTTCTGTAATATTCAAAGATTTTACTTTCGAGTATTTAAATTTGAAAAATGAAAAACGGTGGTCTTGGCCGGATTCGATCTCCGGACCTTTGTCACTTGAAGCTCGCGGGTAACTGATCAGGCAACCGCGTCTTTCTATATATGTTTGTGTTGGTGTGTATTTGGTCGGGGTGAGATTTGTGTTTCTCAACAATCCGTTCCCACCCTCGGCTGCGGCGTCCGAGAGCTATGTGGACGACACTCATGGATCTATCCACTATCCCGACATGCCCCAGGCTTCGCCTCCGATGGTCGGACGGATTACTGGAGTATATTCCGTGAAGTTCATTCATAGTTCTTGTGTTTGTGATTGGTGTGCTGTGTATTTCACGCAGTACTTCCTTGATTCAGAGGTTGACTTGAACTTCGCGACTTGGAGGCGGGCCATTTCCTTGGTCCATGTCAAAAAGTTTTTCCGGGAAGTTTCGAGTGACTCTGGGAGTGCGTGCCCCACCCTGGCCTCCGAGGATGTGGGTTAGCGATCTCCAACTGATGGCGTCTGTCGTGGTGGGTTGTATTCCTCTACTCTTCAGGGCTTGTGAGTGAGCTTCACAACCCTTGTAGTTTGCAGGGTGTGATTTGTTGCAGTTAGGGCATTTAGCTGGGCTATCTGCACTTTTTGAGCATGTTGGAGATTTGTGATCTGCTCCACATTTCACACATTTTGGCTGTTGATTGCACTGGGGGCTACATCCCTAGGTTTGGCAGTTTCTGCATAACGTCACAGGTGTAACAGATATTCTGGTTTCCCATGTGACCTGCTGTTTCTTATCGTTTTTATTCCCTCGTTGAGCTTGGTGAGGGTGATTTCTTTATCTGTTACTATCAAAAACATTGGCCTCATTATTTTTTTCATGATGAATATTTTCCGTACTTCCAGATTGTATCCTCGTTCGAGTAACCTGACAATTTATTTCGTATTATTCATGTCATCAAGACCTAGCTTCTTGCTCCGTCGCTTCTTGAAAGGATGTGTGATATTTCACTCTATTTCTAATCATGAATTCCAATGTTTTTCCATGTTCTTCTGATTCATTTATGATTATTTGGGTATTGCTGTTTGCAAATTTGATGTCGAAGTCATGCGTGCAAATTTTCCTGACTTAATTTTCAGACTGTCGCTGAACGAATTCATCCCCTTCATTACGATAGGTGGTGACCAGCCACCGATGCCTTCGTTTTGGAATTTATGAGGACGGAACGAAAAATTCGTTACAGTCTATTAGGTTAACTGCTGTTTTTTGGAATTTCTTGGAAAAAAAATAACACTCTCCGAATACAAATATGATATTGTGCTTATATTTATTTGAGACGATATGAGTCAGGTACAGTTTATCCTATTGCATTAATTTAATAATTAATTAAACACCAAAAATTTTGCTATTTCTCAAGGATCATTTGATCTTATATATAGATCCATCCTCAATAACAAGTGAGCTACAGCCATCCGAACCCCCGCCATCCACGTGTTGTGGTTGTTACCCTCTATCACGTTTGAATATCGCATATTTCTCGAATACTCACGTGTAGGTTTGAAAGTGGTAATAGAGTTTTATGAATATTATTGAAATTACTTATTCGTGTGTTGTACGGTTCACACAATATTCATGAAATGTGTAACCGACTTATGATGGACAGTCATCATGGTCCCTATAACAGAAACAGTTTGAAGCTGCAGCAACGGCCAATGGATGAAGCGATGAGAAAACTCACTTGAAGTGGCTTTCGGCAATGTTATAGATACTCCCATGATTCCCAAATCACAAGTATGGAGATTTCATTGCTGCTCTGGAATTGAGGGTACGGCAACCAACATCGACAGCAGCTATATCAGGCTTAGCTGGAGACATCTGCAGAAATCTAGGAAAAATCTGCAGGAGTTCGGAGCAGATGTGCGAAGACTTATTCAATTTGCTGGCCCCGACGATTCCAAAGTACAATTGGTGGTCGAAATACAAAGGACTCTAGGATTAACAAGTTTCAAGCAATGCAGTGAAGCTCTAATTTGTTCCTTGGAGGATGAAGTGGCTCTCAACTACTCAAATCCAAAAGTAAGAGCGGTATCGATTGAAGAATCAATTCGAAAAAAAAATACGACAGCATAGAACAGATTCTTATCAGAATACTGGATGAACTGGAACCCAAAAATAATAGCGCAAACAACCAGTCGAAAGAAAACTGCTTCAGGTGACGATGGAGCGGACATTTCCAGAAAGATTACAGAGTGAGGTAACCACCGTGATTGTCATCACCTTGAAGGACATCATCACGTTCTTACGCACCTCCGAGGACAGGATTGCCACGAGAATCAAGATGAAACTGCTCCGGGTGTGGAAGGTCCTTCACACCTACGAGGTCGAGTTCGCCAGAAGAGATAGGAGAACGCGTTTCAGATGTGGTAGGAGCAAAGATTTTCAGAGAGATTGTAGGGTGAGGTTGCCACCACGTTCGTTATCAACTTGGACAACACCTGCACGATCCTACTCATTAACCGGATCATTCAGTGAGTCTTCGAGCGGATGCTGGGAAATGGCCAATACATCAAGAGGTATGCGGGCCACTGAAAGCGAAGCTTATATGGTCATACAAGTCAACAGAGTAGGAAAAATCACTGATAATCCGCCCATCAGGAAAAATACCAACCAATATCATGCTGACATCGAACACGATCTAAAACGAGCAAACAGAAGTGCGGATATCTGAAAGGGCGGATTCCAGAACAACCGCGCAAAGTCAGAAAATGAGGTACCGTGAAGAAGTTGCCAGCAGCAAACACACAAGGCTATTTACCTGAAGACTAGTGGATCACCGCACAAATGAGACAGGACCAGGAATCCGATCCAAACATTGGGGACTCTCTACATTGGAAATGAGACCGAACTGGCAGACCTTCCTGGGGAGATATTCCGGACAGAAATTCCTTCTTCGAAGCAATGGGAATCCCTGTTCGTGGAAAATGGATCATCAAAACGGGTATGGAAATCAACTGATGGAAGGTCGTCAATTTTTCAATTGCTTGGCCCAGGCAGAGGATAGGTGGAGAGGACAAGATCAGGCAGAGGTTGTATTTGGTTCAATGTCGAGACGCTGAAGAAAGTTGCTGCAGGTGTTCAGAGTGCAGTGCCACACAAGTTGAAGACAACGTCCAGGGCTGGTATGAAGAAATACAATATGGGCGCACCGTTC
Organism: Gonioctena quinquepunctata; assembly: GCA_018342105.1. Taxonomy (NCBI): domain Eukaryota; kingdom Metazoa; phylum Arthropoda; class Insecta; order Coleoptera; family Chrysomelidae; genus Gonioctena; species Gonioctena quinquepunctata. The sequence goes on from JAFIRS010005148.1 coordinate 50,959, forward strand.
GAATGGATTGGTTTCGATGTAGCTGGACGCTTTTCTGTGACGGATTATGGCAACAAATACATCCCCATCATCATGGACTATTTCAGCTAATGGGCAGAAGCCTATGCCATTCTGACCAGGAAGCATCCACAGTAAGCAGGTCTTTGGTGGACGAAAAGTTCTCAAGACTCGGAGTACCGATGGAGCTATATTCACACCAAGAAATTATTTCAGAGTAGAAGTATTTACGAAGGTTTGTGAACTGACGGCTATCAATGAAACTAGAACCACAGCGCTTGACCCCCACTCAGTAAGTAGGATTGAAATAATCGACTGGACTATGGAGGAGCATCTTTCCGATGTAGCAGAGAAACATCGAGGGAACAGATACCTCCCACTATTCCTGATGGCATACAGAGCAGCTGTTCACGACTCAACCAAGCTTTGATTGCCCTGCGACTTGGTGTTCAGATCACCAAGAATCAAAGGTGGATGTACACAACCATGCAGATGAACTGACGGACAACCAGTTGATAATCCACGAGATAGTTCGAAAGAAGTTGATATTGACCAGTGACAGGATGAAAGCTCGTACATCTAGCTGACAGGGATTGAATTACTGGGGAAGAACCAACTATTCAAATCCAAAAAGTGGCATTCTGTGAAGTTGGTGAAATAAGGTTGGATGTAAGAGAATGGATCATTTTATTTATTGTTAACAAGGGGGTTGAAGAAATCAATACAATCGAAGTTGTGTTTATTCAACGAAGTTAATGTTGAAGGGTTGCTTTCGAAAATTTTAAAAAGATTGAGTTTATTGCTTTTTCCACAAACGTATTATATTTTTGGGTCCTCACCGATTTGAAAATTATATTCCGATCTTGCACCCTGACCGATATGTTGAACATTGCAAGTTGAGAATGAACAAGAAATCGCGTATACTTCAAACCTGTTATTTAGGAAAATGTAAATAGAGTATGGCAAGTGTAAAAAGAGATGAAAATATGTTTATTGTGTCCATTGAAAACGTTTCGAACATCTTAGGAAACTTTGACTGAGGAAGGAAGTGAAGTGAGATGGGAGTTTTTGAGTCTTCCAGAAAGAGAAGAAATAAGAGGAAGGTTCGAAGATTTGGTCATGTGGCGGTCATGAAGATTGTTCAAGAGGCCGTTGTTGAATGTTATTTGTCTGATAATATCAAGTTCGTTATTGAAATTGTCATCTGATATCAAAATTGTCATCTGGTATCAAATCCGGTGATGTTGAGTAGGGAGTTAAGAGCTGCATGTTTGGGTACATCAAGGAGGCAACTGGTGGATGAGATAACCAGATCTGTATGGAAAGGTTTCCTACAGACATAAGAATCAAATCTGGTATTCGATTTGTTAGCCTTCCAGGAACGCTGAGGATTCATTGTTCTCGAATTCCTTAGTGAATTTGATGAAAGGGTACGAAGAATTGGGAAAGTCTGGGTTCATCAAAACTTCACAACCCTGAAACTCCTATACGCTCAGTTGTATCATTTCGAAATCCGCCAGTTTCTAAACTGATTATATAATCAAAAATCCAACTGGATATTGTTAAGCTTTTTCGATGTAGATTCCTTTAATTCAACGAACAAAGTTAGAAATATCATCATTCTACAAAATTTCTTATTAGTTTCATTTGATTTCGTTAACTCATTCCCGAACATTTTCTCTGATGATTGTATCATGTTGGTCCGGAACCTCATTCCATTCGATTCACGCTCACATTGTTTGAATATTTGTACATTTTTAGACTTTGTCCTTAGTCAGAATTCTTTCAGTATAATTCAGAATTTTTTGAACGGAATATAGGTTAAGCTATGGGCTCTTACCTATGCATGTACAACCTAGAAAAATAACTTGAATATTTTCAGCTATTCAATGAGATATTTTTTTATATTGGTATCTTGATGACTGTATTGTATCGTTGGAGAGCCCTCTAAGTGATGCCAGCTCACCTTTGAATTTTATTCTCTGCATCCTTCTATCAAATTCACTATGGAATTGAAGATCAATTACTCCTTAGCGATCCTGGATCAGCTTATCAACAAATAGAATAACAAATTTGATTTTTACATCTGAGGAAACCTGCCCATACACATCTGGTTATCCCATCCACTAGTTACACATCTGATATACACAAACATGCAGCTTTTAACTCTCTACTCAACAAACTTTTAACCATTCTGATGTCACATGATAATTTCATATCGGTCAGAGTGAAAAAAAGATCATTATCAGACATGTCAAGATTATTGTAAAACATCCTGGTTGTAATATTCTCCAAGTGAACAAAATCTTTTTTTTTGCTTATTATATAAACAATTCGGAACACTATTTTAAAATCGATGGGGACCAACGAATCTTACACATTTGTAAAAATCGCAATGAACTCTATCTTCTAGAAATTTTCCAAATCAACTCCCCTATCAACAGTTATGTAACTTCGTTGAATGAACAGATCAACTTCGTTTGTATTGATTCCTTCAACTGCTCTGTCTTTGATAAATGGAATACTCTGTTTCCTAATCACCAACCTTGTTTTATCAACTTAGGTTATAACCTGTCGAATTGGGATATTTGGTTGCTTCCCAGTAATTCAATCTTAGATGTCACCTCCATTCTGATAATGTCACATCTATTTTTGTTTCATATTCCACCTCTTGAAATTTACATTTAGAGGTCAGGTGATGTATGTTCAATCATAACAAATCAACTTGTGAATTTTTATCGAAAGTTTTTTCATCAATCTTACTTTGGAGCATCGAAGGGCCTTTGTTTGTATAATCGTGTTTAAGTGGTATCCACACCATAACTAACATGAACCGTTTTTAACATTCCTGAAATTTTTGAACTATTTCATGATTTCCAAACCCCATGTAAAAATATTTTTTTTCCAGTATTTACTTGAAAAATGTGTCATTTTTATGACTTTCAAATGTCAAAAATAGGCTATTTTTGAACAGAGTGCAAAAAAAAAATAACTCTGCTCGGCGTTTTCACGTTTTTTGAATACAGGTGATACACAATGAAAATAATAATAATAATTGAGGTCTTTATTTTCCAAGAAGAAAAATACAAAGATACAGTATCTCACTATATTATATAAACAAAATTTGTTCTGGAAAAACAGCAAGGTGTCAGTTGAGTGTGCTTGATGCATGCTCTCCATTTTTCAATCTAACCTCAGTACCCATCATCCTTATTTCAATGGTTTTTCATTAAACATATTGAAATCATATTTCATCCATAACATTTTTTCATAAGATTTATATTCATAGTACAATTGCTGTTATTCCAAACGATGATTTTTGTGATACTGAGTCAAATGGTTTTTCTTGTAAAATGTTACAAGTACTATTATTCTCGACATTTACACTTTTCTTGATATCACCACTGAAAATACCATTACCAATTTCAACTTCTTCTTCTACGGACTGCTCCACATAGCCTTCTGGAACGGTCGACGATCGCCATCCACCATGATGTTTAAGTCTCAAAATATCAGCCCCTGAGCCTACTGAAAACGACGCAGAGGACCTTCTGAAACTATGGCCAGTATATTTTGCAGTACTAGGTTATCCATGGAATGATGCAATCAGACTCGGAATTTTTGCGATTTTCCTATTCTTATACTGAAGGGAAAATCTAGGGATTCTGCTATCTTAGGACGCAGTGGCATATACTCGGATTGAATTTGTGTTCATCGTTATTTGGAACTACAAATGATCTTTGTTTTTTCGTTTTTGAATCATGCATTTCAACAATTATATAAGAATCCTTGTCCTCGATATCATATATTGTCATTTGGAAAAATTCATCCTGGAGACAGGCGCCTGACTTTCCATAATCATACCTACTTTTATCCAATATAAAAAAATTAATCTGCAGCATCAAGCACAAATTCAGTTACCTCTTCTCTCGTGGAAACGTTCGCCTTTTACGGCTTATAGCCAGCAATTTTTCTTCTAACAAATCCCTTCACTTTGAGATGATCACCCATATGTATGCTCTTGATAACAGCTAAAGTTGATTTTAACATAGAAAACTTCGACCACAGGGTGGACTATTTTTTTTCTGAGGACACCAACTATCGGATGCATCATATTTTTTCTCGTATAGTAGTCTGGACTCAACTAGTAGGAGTTCTGAGCCAACTGCTTCCGCTTACTCCACCATCGGTAGGAATATCAGATGTACCTATCACCAAAATCACTTTCTTCATCCATAATTAAAGCGATATTTTATAAATGTACGAAAATTATCTGATCATGGTTTGGTAGTGATGGCGACTCCAATAATTGAAATTGTTACTATGCACCCTGACCTCCTGATATTTGTTCTAGTTCTTCGTAGTAGGAATGTATTGCGATTGACTGAAATAATTCTGCTCAATGCACAGCCAAAACAATGAAAATTGGACGTTTGCTTTCAAAATGTTAATAATGAAGGGTATTTTCATTTTTATATTAAAAAACCAAAGTATTGGAAAAAATCATGTATACAAATCGAATATAAGTCCTCTTTTCTGCAAAGAAAGGATCGATGATTTATGTTCTTGTTGTATAAACAACTATTATTGGACTAAATTTTTTTGTATATATATTGAATCCATTCAATAATTCAACCTCCCACCACATTTTTGGCTGATGATGAACCTCTATAGGTCCGAAATATGAACCATCGTATCTATACGCTACCGAGTCATCATTTTGGAAAAACCACGCATCAACTAACAACCAAGGATCCTACATTCCTGACAAGTACAGGATCATTCATTGGACATAAGTTATGTGCCATTTACTATCTTATTAGCCTACCGCCTACTGATTCCAGGCAATCATCAGTTTTTTGATCAGATGCTCCCTATTTCAGCAAGTATGTTCAGCGAAATATCAAAGATGGCGCAGTGTGATACAGCTGTTGTGAATACAGAGCTGAATAAGCTGAAAAAGGACGAGTTAATTGATATTATAATCAATTTCAAACTACCTGCGAATGCAAGCAATAACGTACTAATCCAGTATGTGAAAAATCTCAGTGAAGTGTGCATTTCAAAAAGTGATATTGATGTTTTTCATGACACTCAAGGAACCATTGCGACCGGATGTTAACAGTGCTGTGAAGTTGATCCCAAACTGATATCGTTGGGAAGTGAGTTTGAAGCTCTGAGTAAATTGGCATTTCATCTTGAAAAGCGAACGCATGAACAGAAAGAACCCATTTTATTATTGAAACAATCGAGAAAATCTGATTCTAACACCATTCGTATGACTCAATCTGATAGTAGGGATCCTGAATCAAATAAAAGTAACCAAGTATCAAGGCCGACCAACAAGGTATGAAACACGGAACATATGCTAAAGTAGCAAACACCGCAATGACAAAAACGGTCGAGAAAACACCAGAAGTAACTGGAATCTCCTTCAACAATAAAAGACAGAATTCCTGCAATGAAAACCTTGGTTCGAATAGATTCAGGCCTGTAATCGGTTGCAACTCGGGTAACATAGTCAAAACTGTTCCAAAAAAGGGCATCTGCACGTTTACAGTATTGGCCCAGAAATTACATCCAACGATTTCACTGCTATTTTGGAAATCACCCCCTCGATGGACTTCGAATGGGAAGATCTCGATAGAAATGAAAATATATCTTTCTATAAAGTATCATCTCCCATCGATAAGGTCGCCGAAGTGTACAACCCCAAAATATAGCCAGCAGGGGCGGCTGTCCGAAGATTTAGATTCTCGCAAAATTTTCAAACCACGAAGGGATGGACCACAAAACTCAAACAATGACCTCCAAAATAATGTAAGTGTTCTGCATATCAATATACAGTGTATTTCGGATGAGATTGACCATCTGGCACTATATCCAGAGGACGGAAGATACACTATATTATGCCTTTCCGAACATTGGCTTAATTAGACACAAATTCATTCTGTGGATATGAAAGTGTATAATTAAGCCTCAATTCTCTGTAGAGATACGAACAAACATATCATTGTGGCTATTTTTTATGAAACAAATTTCAAAGTTAAATAGATAGATGTAAACGACTTGTTTTAGCTTATCATTCCGAATTTTGCACAATTGAGATTCTTTTGACTAAAACCCTAGCAGTAACAGTCTACGGATCCCGCACAGCAGACATCAATATTATCCACGACAAATTTGAACAGTTACTCATGAGAGCTTCCACTTCTTTCAAAAAAATTCTAATTATGGGGGACTTCAATATGAACTTCCTCAAGAAATCCACAAATTATAATTATCTTTGATATCTTAGGAAAAATCTTATTTTGAGGAGATTTAAGAATGAATATAGCTTACAAAAATTCATAGACGCCCTTGGGCAGATACGTTGTGATCATTTCCTGGATCACAATTACTCAGGTGTTAATCAACTAACGGATTTTCCACCCCAGTCTCTTGTTGGAAAGCACTTCCCGAAGAGAAGAACCCATGCAACATCAAAGCCTTAGTTAAATAGGTTCCGTCAAGATCTACATAACATGCGCGATACTTCAGCATCGATGAAAACATATACGGTTGTACTTAACACACTACTGACAAGGCTGCATATGACTACTATGATCAGGAGTACATATAGGCAATGATTCAAACAAAAAAATGCCAATAGCAACTCTATTCAAACCTCGACCAATAAACCGAGAGAAAGTTGAAAGCTCATGAATTATGAGACGAACACAGGAAGAAATAACTTTAAGACCACTTGTGTGAAATCTGACATATTATCTTTCGCCTATGGATAAGGAAGCTACTGATTTCCTCTTATATGTACTACAAGGCAATGCAAGTCTCTCTATTGAGCCAGTGACTTCTTTTGAAGTTGGAAATGCAATGAGTTCTTTGAAACATACTTAAAGTTTCGATATTTATGACCTTAACAGCTTGTTAATTGAAGGGATCATGGAATTCTTTGTTTCCTCCTATGACACTCTGGATAAACGCATGTTTCAATGAAGGCTTGTTTTCCGATGCAGTGAAAATCTCAAGAATTATTTCCCCACTAGAAAAAGGCGATGATAAACGACCTGATGAATACCGCCCTATCTCCTCAGTTCCGGTGTTCTCCAAAATCATCGAGATAATCTTGAAACAAAGAAATATTCTCTTCTGCATGAGAATCAGTTTGGATTCAGGAGGACTTGTTCAATACTTGATGGTATCTGATTGCGGAGAATATTGTAGCGGGACTTGAGCTTGGTGAACATGCCATCTTAGCAAGGCTTTTGACTGTGCTTTCCACAGTGACCTATTGAAAGAACTGGAGTTCTATGGTATCAGAGGTCTACCACTCGGACTGCTGAGACCGTATTTGTAAGCAGAAGCCAGTGTGTTTATGTGGATGATGAGTTATCAGAATTGATATCGATGAAGCATGGAGTACCACAGGGCTCAATTTCAGGCCCACTGCCCTTTATCATATACATCAACTACTTGTTCTCCTACCCTTTACCAAAATTCATCATTATGTTTGCAGACGAGACTATTTTGGTGTACTCTGACAATAATATTTTGAGCCTAAATGCCAACAATCTCAAACTTACCAGAAAAAACACCCAACATCTCACGATATCCACAAAACAACTTGGTGGCAAACAGAAACTACATGGAGTTACTGGGTATAATTTTGGATGATAAACTCAACTGGTCGGAACACATAAATCGAATAGGCTTAAAATGTCTAGCTATATTTTCCTGTTACGACCACTCAGGAAAATGCTGAGCATCAACACACTGCTTTCTGCCCACTATTCCCTTGTGCACTTCCACCTAACATACGGTGTGATCCTGTAAAGAAACGCAAGCACTGCCAACAAAATTCTCATACTACAGAAAAAATGGATTAGAATAATATCTGAAGCGGGAATAATGCCCCTGTACATATAATATTCTATGATTGATATTCATAATAACAAAAATAATAATTCATTGATGTCAGGAACCCACAAGTACAACACCCGTTCATCGAATCTCCTGGAAACACAGTCTTTCCTAGTTACAAAATGAAAAATAGAACTCCCCTCCTATAGGAGTCCATAACAAAATACTGAAGATAATACTTATTCGCTTCCATCCAATAAATAAATAAAAAAATAATGAGCTACCTTCTTAAACACTGTTTTCATTCGGTGAGAGAATTTTCTCATGGACATGTTAAAAACTGGACGTTGACATGCAGGACTCTATTGAAAATTCTTTAAATCAAAGTTTATCTACTCAATATACACGGTTATCGATTTTATACTCAGCGATTGTACTTGCGTAGTTATTATAGTTCTACATTTAGTATAAGGATATGCTACAAATGTTTATGACATAACGTATTCGAATAAATATCTATCTATCTATAGAATATTACCAATCAACAAGCATCTTCATGATAATAGAAGGTAGATACCAGGTATTCCGCCTCAAAACTGCCTTGTATTGGGAAACCAAGCCAGGAAGACTCTAGTCGCGATTAAGCTTACGAATTGATGAATAGCGGAAATACTTCAACCAGAAAGCAGGACTCCTTATCTCCCTCGGAAACTGGTTTCGCTTCGCGAAATATATCAATTTTCTGGAGAAAATCGAAACTTCAAAGTGGAAATTTTGTCCTACACGTAGACTCACCTGTCTACCATCAGAAAAACAGAGAATATACATATCTTTGAATTTTACGTAACTCTTTCCTGTTATTCAGAGAACGGAATCATTCAACGTCTCCAGGCCGATTTCCTCAAATGGAGTTTTCTGAATCCACTTGACTCCTAGCGTATGGCTGAAGCTCCGATACGAAAGTCAACTGACTGTGAAGTTCGAATTCCAAATTCTGACTATTTGTATTCGGAACCGAGTCCAATACTATTCGAAAATGAAGACAATACCGCATTCATAATACATACACTGAACCGTTCAACGAGTTATCAGCATCACTGAAACGGATGAAATGTAGTACATAATATATACAAAATACAATACAAGAAATATGAATGTCCACTAATCTATGTACTCAGGCGATTCCTCGGAGTGATTTCTGAGTTTGTCATCAAAAATCATACCATCAGCTCCACGAAACACTCACAATTCACTAACAAATAATTCCAATTCGAAATGTTCACTTCAAACTAACAGACAATAAAGAATGTGGTTGGTTGATGATGAATACAACTTCCAATTTTACGAAATTGTATAATTAATATTCTTGATACAAATATGAACCAGCTTGATGACTTTCGTGGAAATGTCAATAATTTTTATTTTCTATTCTGTCTGTTTGACTTTCCTCCCGGCAACTGTCACTTCTGGTTTCTTATACGACACTCGAAACAACTTGGCGAGCTGTTGTCAAAAGTACAATACCGAACATACCGGCGGCCTTGAAAGTATCTACTTCCAAAGAAATATCGAATAAATTGCATCAGGTCTAGAGAACAAGTTTTGCAATAACTATACCTAATACTGATAAGTGTGTAGTATTTCGACATTTAAAAATTAACAAAGAAGTGAGTTAGTAAAAAAAAACAACTAAACGAAAGTAAAGTGTCAGTTCACTGGCAAAATGCTAATCTTAGGGATAGCTCGTTTTACGATACCGTTTTTGGTGAGAATATTCACAACACGCACAATATTGTCTGATCCTTGATGTACAGAAGTAATTCTTCCCAAGGTCCATTGCTGGAGTAACGTTTCGTCACTTTGAAGGAGTACTAGTCTTCCTGTTAGCTCCTGGATCTCCTTCTTGAATTGCCATTTGCTTCTTTGCTGTAGATTGTGGAGATACTCATTTTTCCATGTATTCCAGAAACTTTCAAGTAATTTTTGTAAATGTTGAAATCGGGTTGGGTGGTTGAAAGGGGTATCATCGATGCTGAGTTGAGGAGCGGCGTTCAATGACTGTCCGATGATAAAATGTCCTGGGATGATCGCCTCGAGGTCATTGGGATCAGAGGATAAGGGAACTAGGGGACGCGAGTTTAGAGTAGCCTCGACCTGAGTTAATATTGTCATAAATTACTGAAAGGTATTGGGATCGGTAGAAAAAATACATTTCAGATGATATTCTAGAGATTTCACGGCGGCTTCCCATAACTCCCCAAAATGGGGTGAACGAGCCGGTATAAAGTGCCATTGTATTTGGCTTTTACTGGAATAATCTTGTAATGACTTGCTAAACAAAATGTCGTAAATTTCCTTGAAGTGATTGTGGGCTCCAATAAAATTGGATCCATTATCTGAATAGAGATTAGTACACATTCCTCGCCTAGACACAAATCGCCTGAATGCTGCCACAAAAACTTCTGTGGTTAATTCACTCGCAAGTTCAATGTGAACCGCCTTTGTAGATAGGCAAACAAAACACATGCGTAGCATTTTAGAATTTTTCGGTTTCTATATTTCCCGTCCTTTAGGAAAAATGGTCCAGCATAGTCAAGACCGCAGTTGGAAAAAACGCGAGGAGGGTTTACTTGCGGGTCAGGAAGATTGCCCATTTGATTAAATAGTTTTGGTGGATCAGCTCTAAAGCAGGGTATGCATTGTCGGAGTATATTACGTACCGCTTCGCGACCGTTCAATGGCCAGAACCTTCTCCTGATAAAAGAAAGGGTTACTTGACAGCCAGAATGAAAATTGAGCTTATGAATATGACGTTCTAATAAAATCGTGAAGGGATGGTTTTTGGGAATAAGGATAGGATGCTTGGTATCTTTGTAACGGTACGATTCGTGCTTTGTGCCTAACAGGTTGATATTGTGCTCTTCTAATGTGTAACGCCAATTTCATTCAGATCAATTCCGAATTATGATTGATAACAGGGGGACAGAGGACCTGAAACAACATATTCTCAGGTTAGGGCTGTATTTGGTGATATGATATGAATTTTGAAAAGAACGATAGCGGTCAGAGGGGGTTATATGAAAAAAATAATATGCTCCAACTTACTTGATGTGCGATTCCTAGTCCTTGTGAATTTATCGGATGGGTGTTTGTTTGATTTCGCCCGGTTTGTTTTCATGTTGTCTGTCATTCAGGAGTCGGAAGTGGTCGGTGTTACTCGGCCTTGAATTATCGTCTTCGTGAAGTCGTTCGCATCTGTTTTGGTTCTAATTCAAGTGGCCTGGATGAATAGTTTCATCATTCGCTGTTCATGGTACTTTTGAATGATGATTGGGATTCCTTTCTGTTGAAATTGAGGTATTCGTCGCGCGTGGGTGGCGAGATAACCAAATAACACTCGTTTCCTGGTGATTGAAGGTACAGATTTTGGCCTGATGATTGGTTAGAAAGAGGCGAGTGTATCTCACACCTCAGTCCACCTATCGGAGAGGTACCCAACCGATTTCATATCTGTACCTTGAACGCTAAAGAGCCATCGGCCGAGCCTATTTCACGAACAGAGTCAAATGTATGATTGAATGTTTTTGGAAAGGAATTTTTGTTTAACTTTATCGCTCAATTATGGCAATAAATCCATAATGAATATTGGTTCTGGTTGATCAGTGTATACCCGTGATATAACTTTTATTCAATTTCCTGACTTCCAGGAAATCGTAAGTGAGTACTTTCCTGCTGGAATCTAATTGGCCGTTGATTCCTGCGACAGCGGTGGAGTCATGCGTACCGCCGGCAGGGTTGTTTTTTGAATAGGTAGAAATAGGTGAATGATTTTTTTGTATCCCCCTCAAACTTCCGTAGAGTTCCATTTTTGGGAGACAGAAAAGGCAAAACGTGATTACATGCTTTTTGTGAAATTCAAAAGGAACTTGTGGTATAGTGTGTTTTATCCAGACATCTCTTTCGAGGATTATTTTCCACAAGTTATATATTGAGTGAAGTTGGTGTCGATATTGTTTTTTTGGTATTTGATGATGGTCATCAATTGAACGAGGCATTTCACTCACACTCATCCGAGGATTATTCGGATTTCACGTGAGTACGACTTTCATTCATCGACTTTTCATCGAATTCTTTTCTTAAGATTCGATAGCGAGTCTTATACGTTTCTCCTATTCTAGAACTTGCATGAGACACTAAAACATATCCCTGGTAATTTGGTGATCGCTCAAAACCAGGGAAATTTGGTGTAAATCGATTGGAACTACATTTTTCGTTCTCCACGTTCCTGTTTTGTCTTAGAAATCCTTCGAAACTCGAAGGTGAGTAATCAATGACTGCTTTTATTGTGTTTTTCGGGTATATGTATTTTCTGTGCGAACGGTTATCTTATTCAAAAACAAAAGGGCTCGATTCAGAAAAAAATTGCAGTGAATTTTGTTTTCTATGTGTTGTTCGGAATACGGCTTTGCGACTACTGTAATTTGTAAATAATTGGGTAAGGAATATTTTTCGTTTAATTTCGTTTTTCAAATTAAATTAAATAAATGGGAATGGCGCGATGTGTTAGCATTGCTAGTGTTAGGGGAAATTGGGAAAGAAAAACTGTGCACGACATTTTTTACTGGAAATTTGCGACGTTGCCAAACTGTGCAAAATATTGCTAGGTTGGGAAAAACGCCCAGATTTTCCTAAATTACTATTGGGAACTAAATCGCTTTGGTTTCACGGTTCATACGCGTTAACTTGTTTGTTTTTGTTCTTATGTATGTAAATCTATATAGTTTTTGGGGTTTAACTGAGGATTTATTTGAGGATTTCATTAGTTCGGGATGTTATAAACCGGTTGTCATTTATTTTGATTGAGTCAAGGGAGCACATACCGGTTATCTCACCTCATTATTATTTTTGGGGACTCCAGTTACTTAGGGGTTATATATATATATTTTTAAATAGTAGTCATTTAGAATGGCTACGGTTATTGAAACTTGTCATCGGTATGAAGGGATAACGAGAGTTTACTTGGGAGTGGTATCTCAATGAAATGCTTTGGGACGGCATATATGTTATTTTAATTATGGGGAATAGTTGAACTATGAGTGGAGACGATATTGGACAGGATATTATTTTCTATAGGGTTTTTTTTCCCTGGTGCAAGTCATCCACCAAGCTACTGGAAGCTCCTGGGGCAATCCTGGTCTCGAAATGAGATGACTTGAGTGACGGCAAGAGTTGTAGAGTGCTACATAACTATCATGGATACACGCAAGTGAAAGAACATTTGGTTCATCGTTTTCTTTGTTTTTTTGTTTTTTTAACTTTCGCCATATTATGTTAGATTAATTGTACTTACTCGAATTCTGTGCAGCGGAAATTAATACCAAAACCTTGGTCCCTTGTCAACATATTTTTTGTTTTATATGGGATGCGCCTGAATCGCGCGACCTTTCCTCACTTCTTCCAACCCTGGGGTTGGTTTCTGCTGACGGGATTTAATTTCTGCCCACGAGTGTTATGGTTTTCGCTGTCCAATTTCCGGGGGGGTACCCAATTTATTCAATGATTCGTTGTTGCACGGTTTCAATATTGGTTTCTATTTACTTTGGATTTTGGGTTTTCGTTATTGAATAAAAAAATACCTTCCCGAATAATTTTTTTAATGTGAAATTATCCACACTTTTCCCTCCCGGTTTTGACGTAGAGACTGTCGAACTCGGATGGCCGAGGGAAAAAATTTCGTTGTTGCCAGATTTCTACTGGGGTTTTTCATGTTT
>JAFIRS010005149.1:0-64538 GCA_018342105.1 Gonioctena quinquepunctata
AAGAAGTGGATTGCTTGCCACTAAAATATTATATAATATATATATATATATATATATATATATATATATATATATATTGAAAACAAAATGGAAGGAATTTAATGGACATAGCCCTCAGAGAAAAGTGTCAACCGTAGACACGTGTTTCGGGCTCTCGGCCCTCATCAGTACGGTGGAGAAGTGCAAGGATGAACAACACTTGGTAGAAAACGACAAATCAACGGAGTCAACAAACAGAAGCCAGCCGCTCATTTGTGATTTCGGTCAGCAGACCCTGAATTCCAGGGCAACAACCAACGTCACCACGGAGGCAGCTATAGCTACCTGCGTGACATTGGGAAATATATTTCTCCTCTGTTATTGGAAGCAAGTCGATTTTTCCTTTGATTTCAGTTGTAATTTTTTCAATTATAAAATGACTGTCGTAGCCGGGCAAATTATGGAAAACCACAGAGGTTATTTTGCTTTCATTATAATTTATATTACAAACTTCATGAGCTGCACCCCGTAATTTGACGAACTATCATTACTGTCATTTGGAGAAAGTTTTGGAAATATCCAAGATGTTGAAACCTACATATATCGGTTTGGTGAAATAAACTTCTGTTTTACTATCCTATTGGAGATATATTTTGTTATATTCCAGCGTGTTCTAACAAATTAACTTTTTCTCGAACTTATAGCTCTATGTTTAGTGCTCTTCTTCGATCTGTCAGATTTTGTGGAGATACTTGGACTGAGTAGGGTTTTCCGCATTTTCGGGCAGATAATTGTACACATATTGAATTTTTCGCTCATACTCTACTTTCTACAGGTGAAGAACAAGAACTGCTAAAATGGACACCAATCTAGGAAAAAGGGTGCACTCCCTAAGAAAACTTTGTCTGAAAAAAGCGACACCTTTGAACATATTTGGAGGCTAGACTATGTGCTCTAGATGTACCGGATTTTTAATAAGGTAAATACATTTTTGCAAATTGGTTAAAAAATCCTATAAAAATGAACCATAATTGATTGAGCCGATATAGACCTTGATAGAAGGGAATACATCATTAGAAACAGAAAGTACCTTATCTGAAATGAACGAATATTTCTCTAGGTGAATAATTATATACAAACTGTACTGAACATATTTTTATTTGCGGAAATCGTATACATATATCATTTTGGTTAATAGAGATTTCAGCTGATGTAGGAGTCCTTTGGTGGGGAATGGCATATTGAATAAGTTCCAGTTGAACTGTCCGGCTGCCACAACTTTACTAGTAAATTCGTGGTTTTTGTAATATGTATCTTGATGGAAAAAATATATATGCCTATCGATGTATCTACACGCTGTAGTGATGTCATTCGGTCCACCTGAGAATATATCACTAATGCGACCACGGCTCTGAATATTATGAGGGGTATCATTGAATTCAATGTAAGAGTGGCTATCAAACAACAAATGATTTGTACCACTGTTTGTTTGGAAAACTGCATTGATTTTAGTTTTCTTCGAAAGTTGTAACGTATATCTGTGTCAGATGTGTAAATCGGGAAATAATACTATTTATCATATCAATAGTCATGAGATTGCCTTCTGCTTTTGATATATATGAGAAATAATCTTCATTTTCGAAGGGAGATAATCATCTTACTGTTCAGGGCTAGTTGGTATTTAAATATCATTTAAGTCGAGTCGTCAGAGAAATTTATCGTGACCAATATACAGGCGGCGGTTGGGAAATTCCGCAGCAAATGCCAAAAATATAAAATCCGGATATTTCGTTTCACATTAATTTTTTGCAATCATTTGAGGCACGCTGGTGGTTTGTGGGGTATTTTTTGTGACTTTAACGGTGGTAGTGGTGCTTGTTTCATCTTCGAAATGTGGTCCATGGAGTGGCTCAAGAACTCTTTCATCGTCTTCAAGCTCGGACATTATTATGATAAAATGGATACATTAATACATAATAGCATCTTCGAAATCACTATGCGCAAGTCCTATAACGTGTCCTATTTCATGTGTTATAATCATAAGTAAAAATCGATTTTACTCTTGATGTAATGTTGTCGACCCCAGATACCAATTCTTGTCTAAATCTATATGAATTTCCCTGCATTCATCTCTTTGGGGATGATAGGCGTGTACTAGAACTCAAGGCCCATCCAATGTGTCATTAAAAGTAGCTTTTCCCATGCAATCCGAACGGTATGAGTGGTTTCCCATCGTAAAATTCAAGGTTATGTCTGGTTTTTCAATCGTGGGGTAGCGTTCGTATTCAAACGTGAGACTGGAGGCAATCTCTCAATTACTAAAAGTCTTCTGCATTATACGCATGATTGTGTCGTTAAACGCTGAGGGGGAGTACCATCTAAGATATTTTTTTTTCATTTGCTTGATACAGCATATGCATTATCGCTTTTGGAACATCTCGGTCTCTGTACAAATTTTAATGTTTCTTCATTCAATTCACCATCAATGGGGAGGTTGTTTCTCTTGAAAAATCATCAACATTGTTGAAAAATCGATTAGTGTTAGACTAGTATTATCGATGTACCCATAACGCTGTAGGTATGTATACATTTCCTGCTCATTTGTAATATTTTCGCAAACTACGGAGGCTGCGAATAGCAAGAGGACTTTACTCGGCGACATTGTGAACATTATTGTAATAAAAGTATTCGAAACTCTGGTATTTATTCTCCTTTGACGTCAACTATGTAACGCATGCGTAGAAACCGTTGCTAAAGTCAAGATTCAGGAATTGTCGTTTTTGTTTGGCGTACTCTTGTTGCAATTTTTCAAAGTGGCACATAAGGGAACCTGGGGTAACCTGAGGGAACCTGGGGTAATCTGGAGTATCTCAATATATCTCAATACAGCTCTATACAACTCAATGGTACTCATGTCTGTCTGAATGTCTATGTTTGATATGTATCGTGCTCAACTTTCGGTATTCAACGTTGAGACTGTGCCATACAGAGACATGCCCAATGCTCCGACTACTACATACCTTACGTCCCGGCTTAGACATACAGGACCATTCTAGTCGTTTCAGGCAGGGGTCAGGTTGGGCAGAAACGTCGAAATGGTGTTCTGAGTGATCGAAAATTACGTTGCAGCCGAATCCCGTTGCTGAACACTGTTGCTGAACACTGTTGCTGAACACTGTTGCTGAACACCGTTGCTCAACACCGTTACTGAACAATATTGCTGAACACCGTTGCTGAACTCCTACCAACACATATTAATCGTTCTTGGAGAATATATGTTTTTCCTAGGTGTAATTTTAAGAATTCTCATGCGGAATTATTCTCTAGATGGATTTTTTCCAACCTGATATGGGAGGGTTGACGTTACGTCAAAATGACGTTTCAACCGTATCAAAAACGACGAAATATCAATTTTCGGGTAATTACCAGAGATATCCAGAATTATGTTCCCAACAATGAATATGGGACTAGCATATCAGGGAGTATGATGTTTAAGTTTCATTTTTCTATTCCACATATTAAATGATCCCCATTCCTAGGTACTCATAATGATATTCATGCAGGAATTTGCGTACACGTCGCCGTCCTCTATACCATCTGTAAACGTCGACGCTTATCTGACCACCTTTTTCGAGTTGTTCTTAACAAACGCGAAATTTCCATAGTCGAACTCTGAACGCTCTTATCTAACCACAATTCTCAACTAAACAATCTTTTTTTAAATTATAATGTTATGAATAATATTTAATGGGCTTGCTAGCTCAGCGGTAGGAGCGCTTGGTTTATAACCCAAAGATTCTGGGTTTGAATCTAAACAAATACTTTTTTTTTAGCGTCGATGGACAGCGCGGCAGCAACGAGCGTCCTTGATGGGCTCCAACTAGGCAGGACCTGATGGGCCCGGGCATAATCGATCCTTGACGGCGTCTGAGATCGCGTTGGTGGGCTTGCAGTGTGGCTGAGCCGATCCTTGGCGTCGCGGCGTCTGGCAGCGCGTTGGTTGGGCATAGGTTCGACCAGGCAGGCCAACAGGCATGTATAGTTGAACCGGCACCCATTCTACTCAATTTTCTTTACTTTTTAGCGCATTTGAATAAATGCTTGTCTTCAAAAAGTTTTTATTATTGATTACTTTATTTTGTGCTTTTTAGTAAGTACGCCTCAATTCATGCATTTTTGTTGATGCATCGTCATTATGAGGCCTTTTTCCTGTAAGTTCTGAGCTATCTAGTCCTTCAATGAGGAGACCATCTAAATATGAACTCGTCCGCCATCCTGAAGCTGCCATCTTCGAATCATAGATTCTGACGAAAAATAAATAATCTTTGACTAAATTCATAATCTCCGACCCCAAAAACGTTGACATACCAATTTTGAAAAGAAACGGTCCATTATCACAAAACTTGTCCACCATCTTGATTTTAATAATTTTGACAATGAATTCATATTCTTCGACCCCAAAAACTTCCACATACCAATTTTGACTAGAATCGGACTATAATCACAGAGATCGTCCGCCATCTTGGAGCCGCCATTTTTATTTTACGAATTTTTACAAATAAACATAATCTTCAACCCCGAAAACCCCCACAAACCAATTTCAAATAGAATCGAACTATAGATACAAAACTCGTAGGCCATCTAGAATTCATGAATTTGACAAAAAATTCATAATCTCCGACCCCGAAAACTTCCACACAGAAATTTTGAATAGAACCGGACCATTATGACAGAGATCGTCTCTTGGAGCCGCCATTTTAATTTTATTAATTTCGACTTCGAAAACCCCCACATACCAATTTTGAGTCGAATCGGACCATAAACACAAATATTGTCTGTCATCTCCAACGAAAATTCCATAATGCACTGTCTCGGGAACTATGAACACCAGCCAAAATTCACGTTCATCGGGCAACTAGAAGTGAGGTCAAATTTAACTTGCAAGATTTGATTACAGACACCGGGACACGTGAAACTAAATAAAAGCTTGTAATGAAACTAAATGAAGGCTTGTAAAATAGGACTGATGGATACACCAAACTCTTCTCGACTTCAGTCTGCTTGATCACATGAGTTTTCATATATTGCTGCAAGCCATCTCTTCTTTTGGAAGTGCTTCCATATATGTCACAGTTGAAACTATTCTTGATATCCATTTATTTGTCTGATCATCTTTACGCCCAAAGCTTTCGGTACATCTGGGACATTAAAAAGATTTCATACCAGATTGTGTGACAATATGCCAGTCAAGCTTTCCGGAAGGATGGAGGACTTGTTACAAATGTGGAAGCTGAATGGCCTGCTGCCTGCATGGGTAGCTGGATTTTTCTGCAAATTATCTGCCTCCGGGAACTTCCTTGGGCATTGGCCACACTTAGAAGATTTCAATCCAGCTGACATTTTGGTTTTCATCTCGAAGTTCTCATCTGAAACCTCTGATTTCTCTTCTCCCAAGCTTTCGTTAACTGCGTTCATTCTCAGAGTTGCATCGCTGGGGTTGCTATTGTGATTGGAAGGACTCAATGAAATCGCAATATTTTCGGAATCATCTACTTCCATCTTCCCTTCATCATTATTTTCATTGACATTCGAATGAATGGAGATATTATCTCCCAGTATCTGCAGCTCTGTGACTTGTCTTTAAAATTCTCTCGCAGCAAATGCATCTTTCCGTGACTTTGCAGCTAGTCCTTCCTTCCGAAGCTCAAATGGCAATAGTTGCAGCTGAACGGCCCAGAATGGATGATGGCGTGTTTGGGAAGGTCTGCTTTGGATGTGAATAATTTGGTGCCAGAGTGGATTCGTATTGCCACGACTAAGAAGTGACTGCAGTCTAGAGAAAGGCTGGCCAGGGAACAAATTTTCGGAATGCAAAACATTCTCCTATTATAAAATGAAATATATGGAGTTTCCGATGGTTTCAAATGTCTTCATAGATGTGACATTGGACTTGAACCAGCTCCTTTCATCTTTGGCGAAAGTGAAAAAGTGTCCAGAACCTACAATGGACCACCGCCGCATAAAGCTCATATCGACAATTGTGTTTCGTGTGCTTGTCTAGGAACATTGTCTGCATAAGCTTGGTATACTAGTGCAACACGGGATCGTTTCGAAAAAATGTAAAATTTAGGATTAACTTTGGCGGTGCCTCGACAATCTTTGGTACACGCTCGCTATCCGTCGGCTTATTGCACAACTCGCATTGATACCTATTGGCCCCTGTCAATATTTCCAGTAGCAGATAATATTCCAAAAGTGATTGTATGGATTTCCTGTGAACATCTACTAGCTTGCTTTTCGATCCGCACTCCACACAGTGAGAGACGGTCAGGGTTCTCCCACCAAAAGATTACTGTACAGAAAAGAAGTTACCGCGGAAACTGCTTAATTTTTTTTCATGATGTGGCATCACCATCGATACTTCTCTCCTGTTTGTTACGATAGTGCCTTCGCAGCCCTTGGTTCGGAAAGCACTATTCGTTGTTTGAAACCAATTCTGTGTTGAATAACTCTCTTTCAACGTTCACCTTTTTCGCACAACTGAAGGTTTACTTTACTCGATGCTTTTGACGAAAATTGAAAATGCAGGTTACA
This sequence comes from Gonioctena quinquepunctata, assembly GCA_018342105.1. NCBI lineage: Eukaryota > Metazoa > Arthropoda > Insecta > Coleoptera > Chrysomelidae > Gonioctena > Gonioctena quinquepunctata. The sequence goes on from JAFIRS010005149.1 coordinate 6,574, forward strand.
ATTGACGAAAATGGAATGATCAAAATACATGTCTCAGATAATTTATAACATAAACAAAGAATAACAACTATTATAGTTCTTTCGGCAATATTCGGTTTACAAGATAAGTCTCGGTGTAAGCTTATTCTGCAAAAGATATATCGCGGTAGGAGCTTGGTCGGCAATTTCTCTAGTCACCATGAAGTCTAGGCGGCAGGGCTGGACTCAGGAACTGGGTGGCAGGCCGGACCCAGTTACGTAACTCCTCCCTTCTTAAGATGAAGACTGGGGTTGGTCTGGTTGGCTAGCCTTCATGTCCTCCATATGGATTGGTTGTTGGCATCGCTTTGACCGGTAATACTGCCATGGAGTATATGGGTAGCAATTTTTGTAGTAACATGCTACTCCAAAGGAAATAATGATGCATAAAAGAATGCAAATGAGGATAATAATCCATACAGGTAAAGAGCTAACTTGTGGCTATTAGGAAGTTGGAACTGATGGTGAGATTGTATTATTGAGGTAAGATGTTTGATTTCATCTAGGTTCATTTCTGAAATAAAAATTGGGGTGGATCTTAAAAGTAATTGAGAAAAAATTCAAAGAGGGCAATTGGATAATTTTTGTTGGTGATAATTCGGCAGGTCCATGTTGGAATTTTTTGCCATTGATGATAAAATGACAATCTTCAGGTATGGAGATGATATAACTTCCAGGCTGGATCTCGTGGTGGTTTTCCGTGGTACAGCTCCCAGTGATGATGATGTTGGTTGCAGTACAAAACAGGATTGTTTCTGGTGTCAATTGGTTTGCCAATATTTTTTCAAAGTAGCAGGTTCATTCTTGTTAATGATGTTCAAAACGCAATTTTCTTCTTTTTGTAGGTTGTTCTTGCAGTAGAAGGTGTTTCTTTCATACTGGTAAAGTTCTTCACTCTCATTGAGGATCAGGTAAGGTTCTGAGGGTAATTTAATTTCGTTTTGGATAGGTATGGGGTAAATAAAATAGGTTTTAAAAGAAATAGGTTTCAAAATTGGAAAATGAATAAGAAAAATTATTTTCTCTCCAGTAAATACTGTTTGTATTCCTAAGAAATTATAATAACTATGTTGATTTTTAAACCTAAACAACTGATTTTGAGAATAAAGAATATTCATTCTGTTGATAATTGAATATAAATTAGTCATAGAGAGAAAAGTAGGGTGAACCTTATCAATATTTGCAAAAGTAATAGCATTGATAATTTGGTCTAGTTGACTTTGAAAAGTTATTAGAGAGTCTATCATCAGATGTAAAGCAATGATTTCATTAACTTGATTTTGAAATGTTTCATCAGTTGAAAACTTGTTAATACATTGAATTTGATTTGGTTAAGGGTTTTATTTGTTTTTGACATCATTTCTTTTGCGAAAGAAGGTTGTTCATTCAGTTCGTCTCGAATTAATTGATAATTTTTATTCAAATATTGGAGCATTGAATTTATTCTTTCACCATCTTCATGGTCTAAAGTACCAAAAAGCCATTTATGTATTTTTCCACCTAAGTTTATAAGTCCTCTTTTTTGGATAACATGTGGTTGTATAATTTGTAATAAATGGTCAACTTGTAACAACAATGTTTGTGCCTGTTGCATGAGTGAATTTGATTGAGTGCTCAGTGCATTTTTCTTACTGAGAAACTCAATTTGAAATTGTGATTTATTTCTAATATCAACTAATTTAGTTATATTCATATAACTTATAAAAGTATGTTAACTAGTGATCATTCTAGTTAGTTTCATTTCTATAGGCACTATAGGATTAGTTAACTTGTTAATGGATCCATTTATTGGATTCATTGAAAATAGAAGGGATGGAAGTAAGAGAGATAATTTCATCTGAAATAAATACAAAAAAATTAAATTAATATTTTGTACGTTCCTATATATATGTTTGGAATATTTTGAAGTTTCAGTCCTAATTTTATTTTGTGTTTGTGCTACAGGTTGAAAATTAGTGAAACGAGGAGCCAATTTGTCACGAGTTTGTTCCTTGTGATAATTTGTATCATTTGTTGTTAAAATGGAGGGTTCGTGTCGGTTTTTATTGATTTTCTCAACTTCTCTAGTTTTTTTGAATATTTATTTCTCTATTGATTTGTTCAAATTTTTTATTCATCGTTTTTTTGTGATTTTGAACATACTTTGATATTATGTCTTTTTCAGATATGTCAAATGGATTTTTTGAAGAGAGATGTCCAGAAATTACTTCAGAAGGTGTGTATCCAGTAGAAGAATGAATACAATTATTATAATGTAATATTGAGTATTTCATTAAATTCTGTAAAGATTGAGATAGATTTTGTCTTGTCTGAATTCTAACGTGTTCAATTATGGTTGAGTGAAACCTTTCGAAATAACTATTCGAATTTGGATTTTTGGGGGTGGTAAAATGAATATTTATTTTATATAATTTACAAAATTCTTTAAAGTTCTGATTATCAAATTCAGATCCTCCATCACATACTATTGTCTGTGGTATTCCATAATGTGAAATAAAAGTTGAAAATCCGTCAAGTATATTGATTCCATATACTGATCAGTTTTGTAAATATGATAATTGATTTTGTCAATTTGTTCATTTTCTTTTCCAATATCTTCAAGTATATTTGAACATATAAGTATTATTGAATTTTTTCTTATTATTTTATCTTGAGTTATTTAAAAAAAATAGTTTTCATGTTGTTAATACGGAAAATGTGAATAATAGGTATGTAGTTTCAACAAAACACAAAGTTGAGCTCTACTCTTTCAAAATTAGATATCCTAGACATTTGAAAAGAAGTCGGATTTTTTTCATAAAAATTAAATGATGGTTTTTTTTTTCTATTTCTCATTTGAAAATATTAGTTAGCTTAAGAGTTTTTATTTTTATTTAATATATGCTTGGTTATATATGCATTTATTATTCAGGAGGTCCCCCTGGAATGTGACCTCAGATTTTATTTTCAGGAGGTCTACGTGGAATGCGACCTAAGATTTCATTTTCAGGAGGTCTACCTGATTTGTGATGTAAAGTTTTTATTTCAGGTGGTCTACTGTATTCGCGCAAGAACATAATTTTGGATTTACCAAAATTCTGCGTTACGAATTCTTTTCTGAAGGCTGGGTATGAAAAACAATGTTCAATTTCATAATTTTTATACTCGTTATTAGTTTGAATATTTTTGAAATTTCTAATTGGTTCTAATGGTTTGTCCGTATCATCAACAATTTTAGAAATATCATTTTCTTCAACTATTGTTGAAAATCACTAATTTTTGTAATGTTCGTATTTTTTGAAATAATATTTTTGTCGGATTTTATTTTCAAAAAATCACATTCTTCATATGTAGAAGAATTTGTAGTAAAAGGTAATTTTCTTCGATCTGTGGCATACATTTCTAAGTTTCTTCCATTCCAGAGGCTAATGCAGAAAAATTTTGATCTGGGTTTTCGAAATTTCGGGTTTCGCTTTCATGACTGTGATTGTCAAATTAATCTGTTTTATTATTTTGTGGATTTTCAAATAGATATTGATAATCTTCATTAATAAGATGCAATGGGTCTGTCTGTTTATATGTATCTTCGAAATAATTTTTATTTGATAATGAGGTTCAAAATTATTTTCATTTTCATATCGAGGTTCATTCATTTGATGAATTTCTTCAGAAATAAAAGTTGGTTTAGATTGGGTTTGGAAAAACTGTCTTTGCTGTGGGTACAAAGAAGTATAAACATTTCTAGTTACTGTATACATTGGTATTGGTTTACTTTGAGGTGTTTGATTCTTGGGTTTCCAAACATTTGGATTATTCGGTTTTCCAAAAACATGTTGATTAGTGAAAAACCTTTGAGGCGTTTGTCTTGTTTGTATTTGTATTGGTAGACTGGGGAAATCACGATTCTGGTTTGTGAAATTTTGATTGGGAAAACGGTTTTGATTCGAAAAATTCTGATTTGGAAAATTTTGATTAGAAAATTTTCTATTTTGGTTGAAACTTGGTTGAGGGAAATTTTAATTTCTTTGTTGATTCATAAAATCATATTATGGTGTATAATTTTGTGGTTTTTGAGCAGCAATGGTATTTTGTAACTTGGTTGGGAATTGACTGAAATTGATTTCTTTTTCCATCGTTTACTAAGCTTAAGAAATGTTCTTCTTCAATAACAAAATTCAAGGCTCCTTCCAAATTATTGGGGTTTTTCAATCTAACTGCTGTCTGAATTAAATCATAGCAGGTAAATATTTCAAAAATGTTATCAAAAGTAATTTCTCTATATTTCCAATTTGAGCCATTTTTCCATCTACTGTGAGTGTATTGTCATTATTAATAGATGAAAAAATTAAACTTCTGAAATACTGACATCTAATACCAAAATTATAGGAATTTCCTTTTATATTTGGTTTCAAAGAATGAAGCTCTTGTAGAAGACAAGTGAAAGATCTTTGGTCTGAGGATGAAATTCTCAATAAGTCCTTTATCTGTGCCCATGTAGTAAGTTCATTTCTACTTGAAATCAAAGTCAAGGCTTTTTCTCCCAAATTACTTATTATTCCTCTGAAAATCATTTTTTTTATAAATTCAGGTTGTGTATTATATTGTAAAAAAGTATCATCACAAGCAGCACAAAAATTATTTAATTCACAAGGATCACCAGAAAAATTTGGTATAATATCCAAAAAGAGTCACAGTTGTTGGTAATTAATTCCAACTGCCATATTTAAATCAGTGTTGTTTAAATTTAAATTTGAAAAAAGTGAATCGAGATCGAATTTTTTTTCACTTTCGGAAATTGAGTTATAATTTTGTTCTCCTAACATAGCTCTTTGTTGATGTAATTCACGATTTATTTGTGAAATATCCCTCTATGCGTTAAACATAAAAAAATTAAATTAATATTTACAAGAGAAAATATTTCTCAGTGTAGGGAAGGGAAATGGTTGTAGGAATGAGAGTGACTTACGGCTAAGTTTTCTTGTTTCTTCCTAATTCTAAACCAATCTTGGGGATGCTGTCTTTCGGATGAGTTGTCAGTGGTCCTCTGATTCGTTCCTGTTGCTGGATATTCAGATTCTCACCCCATTGCTGGTAGTGGTTTTTGAATTTGGGTTTTTCAAAATCCGTCTCCGACTGCGCCGGTTACGATAGTGCCTTCGCAGCCCTTGGTTCGGAAAGCACTACTCGTTGTTCGAAACCAATTTTGTGTTGAATAACTCTTTTTCAACGTTCACCTTCTTCGCACAATTGAAGATTCACTTTACTCGATGCTTTTAACGAAAATTGAAAATGCAGGTTACAAGTGACAAAAATGGAATGATCAATTTTGTATTAACACGTCTCAGATAATTTATAACATAAACAAAAAATAAGAACTATTATAGTTCTTTCGGCAATATTCGGTTTACAAGATAAGTCTTGGTGTAAGCTTATTCTGCAAAAGATAAATCGCGGTAGGAGCTTGGTCGGCAATTTCTCTAGTCGCCATGAAGTCTAGGCGGCAGGGCCGGACTCAGGAACTGAGTGGCAGGCCGGACTCAGTTACGTAACTTGTTCGTGAAGTGTGTCGAGCAGATATCCTCAAAATTCCGAACTGGCGTAGTGATGCTCTGGTGAAAAACCTGGCGACGGTATCGAATTCGGTTTATCGAACGGAGAAAGAGAGTACCCCTTGGAAAACTGCAGCAGATTGAAAAGCTCTTGTAGCTAGAGAAATAGTATCAATTTCATGTCGTGCAACAAAAGCTCGTTTCGAAAAGTTTCCGTCATGAAAAGTGCTTGCAGGACACTGACAATGAAGGAGGTATCCCCTAAGTTGTTCAGTCCGATTTTTTCGACAAAAGTCTCTTCATTATCCGAACTGGGAAATTGCGGTTGAATATGCTTTTTGTATGGCTTGCACAAATCAAGTTTCGAAGTCTGATTTGGTATTCATATCTTATCTGCATTGTTACAAGGTACTGATTCGATTGCCTGACTATTTAAGATTTTAGAATAACGAAGGTTTGAATTCAGAATTGGGAATCATGAACATTTTATCAAATTCTCTTGTATGTGGCAAAGTTCCAAAATATGAAGCAGAATTACCTCTTTGTATGGCGATACTGATCTGCTGAATCAAAAACAAAGTAGCACTCGGTTCGTTTGATTCTTTCGATATCTCATTTCCGATTTTACTAATGAAATTTTAAGCTTGAGGACCAAAGACTCCGAGGGTTTCGATACCAAGGGGAAAAATATTTAGTTTTAAGCAAGGTGATGAAATTCTACTTCGATAGAGTGGACTGTAATTAATCAATCTCTGATTTTTGGATGTGATTTATTATCGTAAATTTTTTATAAATTCAAATATGTCACAAAAGTCAAAATCTCTCCTGTCATCTCATGCTCTCCGCCTCCTCGCCTTCTCTCCATAAACGAATATTCCAGAGAGGTATTTAACATACTCCCACCTTGAACGGTTGCATGCAATTGTTCAACATTAACACTGAGGAATATAAAACACGATTCAAATATACAGGGTGAAAATTATTCATTGTTGTGATTCACTTGATCTGGTAGTGGACAGAGTCTGGAAACTGCTCGCTTAAGGATTTCGTTGTGTGTTTTTATTGATACAACTCGAATAACGCCATCATCTGCTGGGTATACCTCGATAACTCTACCAAGAAGCCATTTTCTCGGTGGTAAGTTATCCTGTTTTACCAGAACAAGTGTGCCCTTGGTAATTGATTTGGAAGTCTGAGCCCATTTATTCTTCTGTTGTAAATGGGATAAGTAATCGCGTGACCATCGACGCCAAAAATTCTGTTGAATTTGCTGCATTAATTGATATCTAGACAATTTGCTTGGTGTAATGTTTGGTATCAGGTGCTGTCACTAATGGCCTTCCTATAAAAAAGTGAGCTGGACAAAGGGGTTGGATATCATTTGGGTCAGAGGAAAGTGGACCCAACAAACATTATAGGTAAAATATACGTCATTTCGACCTTCGAATAGGTCAGCGCCCTAATTGACGGAGGTAATTATTACGTTATAATTACCTTAAATTTACCATTATGGGGAAAAAAATGGAAGTAATTCAGAAGTCAAAATTTGGTCAATTAAGACATTTCTCCTATAAGTTGAAGGCATAAATAGGTAAAATTGCCTCCAGACTAGTCGACTGATGGTAAAAATGTAGTCATTTTTACCTATTTCAGGTTATAAACACTGTAATAAAACAAACAACAAACCATGGCAGGATAGAAGATGATAAAAGTTTACTGTATATTGTGTATCTTAACCTACATGCTTATTCGTGAAAGCGTTGAAGTTAACATGAACATGGCGTATGAAGAAAGAACTGTCAATAAACGTATAGCAGAGAATGCAATTAGTGATGGTTTCGCATTCACACCTAGTTGTGATTTTATTTGCGATACAAACTTTTCTGTGATAATGTTGATTTTTACTCGTCTAAAACAAGTGGGCCCATCAAATTATTAAATTTGTATGAAAAAAAAACCATTAAGTTATGTCTACTTTCACAACTTTTTCCATCAAACACTTCAAAAACTGATTTTATAGATGAAGTATGTGTATACATATCATATTCACCTATTGTTTGACTACCAATCATCAAAATGTGGTCGATTCGAGAAAATTATGTATTATTTTTACAATGGCGGAAACGGTTCAAACCGAAAAATATGGCGTAGGTTCCATATGGGACCTATATGTCGAAATTCCTTAAAATTTTGACTATGAGAACACATAGACTTTGTTCAAAGTCGAAAGTAACCTTTATCCCTGACTTTGAAGTCCATTTTCCTTATCTTGGGATTTCAGACCCTTTCACATTGTGGTCACGTGATGAAATACAATATATGTTATTGGATGTTTTTTCATGCATGTCTATACGTTTCGTTCTCTGGGTGGATTGCGAATCGTGGATAATAAATTTATATTTCACTTATTCTATGTTCTGTGCAGAAACACTCAAATGTCAATACGGGATGAAAAAATTAATATTTTTTGCTAATGTTAATGGTAAAGCCAAGTATCCTATAGGTACTCAGAGAAATGGATATAGACTACAAAACCATGTAATGAGTGTTTATTCTGAAATTAAATATCGAATCCATCAGTAATGTTGATAATAGTACGCGATATTTATATTTCAGTGCACATCTTTCCAGAATAAAACCATGATTACTGTTATGGTCTAATGAGGGAATCTCTTTCCGAAGAGAAATAGCCAATCATAACATTTTAAATATAAAATGGTGTGTTGTGATTGGCTGAATAATTTTGATTTGACATTTCTGCGTTCCGAATGCGGTGCCCGGATATATACAATTTATCAGCCAACTGTAAATACCATTAAAAAATCGACCAATTATGATTTGCTTGATTTTGACTTTTCCGGAAGACATAATGATTGGTTTTGAAATTTTATGCAACAAGGCCCAATGTCTGAGCTCCTCTAACAATGAGAGGTTATCTTCCAAGCTTTGTGCCTTATTCCCATTGAACCCATCGTCTTCTGATCCATATTTTTCCCCGGTATCATCATCAGTAAAAGCAATTTCACACTCTACATTAATTTCTGCAGTTGATGATGACTGAGTGGAAGATGATGGCTCTGATCTCTGGACATCGGAAAGTATAGGATGGTTTCGGATTATATTTTCATTTGTTCTCATTCTGGCAGCTAATCGATAATAGTTGGTGGTATGCCTGTATGGTTTACTGATTCTATTCGAAATTTTGCTCGGCATTTTATAGATTTCTAAAATTTAGGGCACAATAAAAAAATTAAAGGAAGTAAATTGTATCATGTCATCCTCATCTGAATCGACTTGGTCTTTAATATCTGATGATAGACTTACTTTGAGGATTTTATTTTAGGTAACTTTGACTTCGTTGTAGACATTTAGTCTGATTAGACAAATATTGTGGTAATCTCGCCCTCATTGTAGAGCAGTAGGTATAAACTAGGTCAAGAAATGTCCAGGCAACTCCTTTAACTTAATCGGTGCCAAAATAGGTAATGAAGAGTATATAGTAGACATGTTTACTGACTTGTCAATTCCCTGACTATATGAACACACATGAGGTAATAATTAGGTAAATATTCACCAGAAGGTTTTTCCTGAGAGTTCCAAGTATTTTGAACACATTTTGCTGGTTACCTTTAGGTAAAATTTAACCTAGTGAATAACTCTATTAACCCATGAGGCTGTGAAGGTATATTTGGAGTCCATAACAAGTAATTTCATACTACGCACTACGCCTATAAAGTTTTTGGTTTTTGAAGGAGATTTGGTGGTCTCAATTATGGTTTTCATAACTCCAATTATAACTTTGGAGCTAGTTAGTACTTGAAGGTTAAATATTTGGTCAGAAATGGGTAAATTCGGACTTCTTGAAGCCGTTTCACCCCACTGCTTGGTATGATTTTCCTATAATGTTAGTTGGGGATACAATGGGGGAGTTTAAAGTAGCTTCTACCTGCACTAATATGGTATTAAACTCTCCATAAGTCAATTTTGTTTCCCCAATGACCCTCAGAAGTGTTTTGCACATTTTACCACTGATTCCCATAGGCCCCCAAAATGGGGTGAATTGGGAGGTATAAAATGCCAAACAATGCTTTCATTGGCACACGATTGCTCTATTTTATTACTTGATTTTGAAAAGAATACACTCAATAATTTCAGTTCCTTTGCAGCCCCTACAAAATTCGTACCGTTATCGGAATAAATATGGCTGGGTTCACCACGCCTTGAAGTAAAACGCCGCAACGCAGCGATAAAATTGTCAGTTGTTAGATCTGTCACTAGTTCAAGATGAACTGCTCTACTAGAAAAACAAATGAAAAGGCACACATATCCTTTCACTGCCTTACTTCCACGCCCCTTCCTATCCTTCAATAAAAAAGGACCTGCATAGTTCACCCCGGTTACAAAAAAAGGAGTGGAGCACGTAACTCTTTCTTTTGGTAGCTGTGCCATAATTGGATCGACATGTTTAGGTCGAAATTTGAAACATCTGATACAATTGTGAGTTATCTTTTTTGCAACACTCATCCCAGAAGTCGACCAATAATTTTGTCGTACAGTTGCTAAAGTAATTGAGGACCAGGATGGAGTAACCGCTTATGTTCTTCTTCGAAAATCAATTTAGTCAATATATGATATTTGGCTCGAAGAATGGGATGTTTCCCATCGAAGTTAGGCGAAGAATGCCTCAAACGACCTCCCACCCTCAAAAGTCCTTCCGAATCCAAAAAAGGAGAAAGTCGTAATAATCTATGTTTTAAATTTCAATTTTTATCATCTTTTAACAGACCTATTTCTTCCATAAAGGATTCATTTTGGGCAATTCGAACTTGTTTTTTCTAACTGTTTGCCAATTCTTCAACAGTTAATACCCCTGATAATCGCTTATCCTTTGGAAGTTGGCAATTAGAAATAAAATGTAAACAATAACCTAAAGTATTTTTCAATTTTCTTAAACAAGAAAATCTATTGAATTGAAATTGTTTTTGTGAACAAGTCGAAACGAATGTTTGCCTCTTACAATCATTTATTTGCTCAAATGGTTTGTGAAGTGATGAAAGCGGCCACTTCGACCTGTCTAGGGACAACCAATTTGGACCATGCCACCATAATTGATTAGAAATCAATTTTTTTGGAAAAACTCCCCGGGAAGCTAAATCCGCAGGGTTATCTTTTGTGTTAATATAATACCACATATCAGAGTGTGTTAAGGATTGAATTTCCGACACTTTATTTTGAACAAATGCTACCAGTAGTGATGGTTGGGTTTGAATCCAACATAGCGCTACTTGTGAATCAGACCACAAAAAATATGGCATATCGATAGTCAGAGAATCTCTGACTTTTTTTAGACGACGAGCCAGTAATAAAGCACTGCCTAATTCTTATTTAGGTGTTGTTAACTTTGATTTCAATGGAGCAACCTTTGTTTTCGCGCATAAAAGTTGTACATGAATATTGCCGTGCTGGTCAGTACTTCTTAAATATATACATGCTGCGTATGCTGTTTGTGAGGCATCACAAAAACCGTGAGCTTCAATATATACGAAGTTGGGACAAATAGCATGTCGTTCAATTTGCACCTCATTGAGACATGATAACTCATTTCTGAAATGTTTCCAATCTCTCTCTAAATCTGAAGGTATGATATCATCCCATCCTGTCTTTGATAACCAGAGTTTTTGTATTATGACTTCGGCAACGATCATACGAGGACCCAAACAACCCAAAGGATCGAATATTTTTGCAACTCCTGATAAAATGGAACGTTTTGTTGTATTTGAAGTTGGAGGATCACTAATATGATATGTTAACATATCTGTTTTGCTATACCATCTTATCCCTAATGTTTTCGATTGTTCATTATCCCCGAGTATGATGACACTTGAAGGCTCACTATTATCTTGAATTTCATTTAATATATGTGTACTATTTGACATCCACTTTCTTAGCGGGAATTTTGCAGTGTTCAAGATTTCGGAAATAACCTTACAAATTGAGATTGCCTCTTGCTCAGAACTGAATCCAGTGAGAAGATCATCCACATAAAAATCTCTCAATATTATATTTGAAGCCTCTGGAGAAGTTTCAGCACAATCAAACGCCATTTGTCTCAAACATCTCATTGAGAGGAAAGGAGCTGACTTGGTACCATATGTAACGGTATTGAGCTGGTAAATAGAAAACTTTTCCTGAGGTTGCTCACGCCACACAATTTGTTGAAGATGTCGATCTTCAGGGTGAATCATAATCTGTCGAAACATCTTAGCAACACTACGAAGCTGTGTTGACGAAATCTCAATAAAATTGATATGATCTCGTTTTGAACAGGAGGCCCTGTGAATTGAAGGTCATTCAAAGACCAACCAGAATCTGAAATACTTGATCCATCAAATACCACCCGTAGCTTTGTAGTCAAGCTGTCGGCTCTAATCACTCCATGATGCGGCAGAAAATACGAAATTTTTGTTTGATCTGGTGATTTCAATAATGACATATGCCCCAGATCAATATATTCATGAATAAAATCACGATATCGATCTTTCAATTCCTGATTTGCTTCTAACCTTCGTTCTAAGCTACTTGGAAACTTTAAAGGAATTCTAATTAGAAATCTACCATCAATCGTCTTCGTGAAGTTATTTATGAAATGTTTTTCACACAATTCATCATCAGATGATAGTGTCTGAAAACAGTCTGGCTTAACTTCCTCAATCTCCCAAAACTTGTCTAATTGTATGTTAAGATCGGACAATCGTGACAGATTGCAACTCAACCCCGAATTAGGTTCAGTTATTGCGCCTGAAATTATCCAACCAAAATATGTATTTTGTAGAGAAGGAAGATGTTGACCTAAACTGACCTTTTCTTGAAGTAAGATATTTCAAAATAATCCTGCGCCAATCAACAAATAAATTTTTCCCGGTTCATTAGAATGCGGATCAGCTAAATAGAGATCTGATGGAATATTCCATGAACTTATGTCGATTTTCGGAGAAGGCAATTGATCAGTAATAGTCGGAAGTACAAAATAAGAAATTGAGGTTTCAAAATTGTTGTAGGACGATTTAATAATAATCTCCCCTTTCTTATTCAATGTGGAAGAGAGGTTATTAATACCTGCAATGGAAATATTACTGTCATTCAGTTTGGGGTTGAGACATTTGCAGAACGACTGAGACAGAAAATGGGATTGTGAACTGCAATCTAGAATGGCCTTAGCTAAGATGTATAAAAACCCTGGTGCTTGCACTTATACCTGTAGAAGTTTGGGATCGACTTGGCGACACTTGGCCTACTTGATAATAGAGATTACTAGCGTGTCAGATGGCGCCAATTTCGATTCAGTTTCAATTCAGTAACAGGGTATATTCATTTCCTCAGATTTCTTTTTGAGGTGAACTGTGCGCGGGTTCTAATTCTAGCTTTGCTATTGGTTCAAAAGAGACATCTGTCAAACTTCACCAATAGCAAAGCTAGAATTCGATGCCCCCGAACATTGTACAAAGAAACTGTCTTGTTGTTTTTCGTATTTTGTACGATTTGAATATGAGGTTAACTTCATTTTGACAGACGGAGAATTGGAAATGAAATTGTCATCAAATTGCAGAAAATAATGAATTCAATGCATACAATATAATGAACTATGGAAATATCAATATTCGTCAAGATTTGTACTTGCTTTTGGTATTGAATACAGGCGAAAATTCGCAAAAAATCTGCGGCCTTAGTCCACACAAAATACAAATGTGGCCCATTCTACAGAAAGAATCCTCACACACTACACTACCTCAAAATAAACAATTCCTCACGCACTAATGAACTGATTAACGAGTGATTGTTTGAAGAACAAACTCAGGAATAAGATAAACAAGATTTCATATCAAAGAGATGGAAAACGCATAGATACCAACAAAACACTGGAAATAATTTCATATAAGATGCTGCAGATGTCAGAAATTAGGTTCTGACATTAAGCGAGAATATAGACAAACATTTTTGGACGGCGCCATCTACCACAGAGAGAGAAGCTCTGTTGAAGTAACAGGTGGTGTCCCCCAAAAAATCTAAACAATATCGAATCAGTTCATTCACCAGGGTTTTTAGACATCTTAGCCTTAGCCTTGTGAAAATGTCCTGTTGAATGAGCCTTTGTATGATTGACTTGTTAAACTCACTTCTGATGAAGAGAGATTGTCGATGTGCAACAATGAACTATGTTTGTTATTACATAACCTGCACTTTCCGGCTTTACAATCTTAAGCTTTATGACCACTACATAAACAGTTACTGCATAATTCAAGATCCTTTACCTTTTATATCCTTTCGGTTACCGATAGTTTGAGGAACTGGGCACATTTGTAAATGAGATGAGCTTGTCTGCATAAATTGCACTTGGGATTTGCTGCTAGTAAGGAAGTTTGTCTGAAACCACGAATAATCTCTTTTTGATCTTTCGCTTGTTTATTATGGTTGATTTCAATTGTTTCTAGAAAATCCACCTATTTTTCAAAAATCTTTTTAAATCTTCCAATGTAGGAAAACCTTTATCAGTTTTTTGTTTTTCTCATTCACGTGCAGTAGCTTCATCTAACTTGGAAGTTATTATGAAAATAATCAAAGTATCCCATTCACAAACTGGTTGTTTTAAAGATTCCAAGGCCCTTAAATGTTTTGAAATCGTATCAATAATGTTTCTCAAACCAGCTGATGATTCTTTGTTGAGGGTTTCGAAATCAAAAATAGCTTTTATATGATTATTAACTAGCAATCGACTATTGTTGAATCTATTGCAAATCAAGTCCCAAGCAATATCGTAATTGCTTGCAGAGAACTCTAAGGCTTGTATTACCTTGAGTGCATCACCCTCAAGAGATGCTCTTAAATAATGAAATTTTTGTATTTTATTAATAGAAACACTAGCGTGAATGAGAGATTCATATGTTTCCTTAAATTCGAACCAATTGTCAAATTTCCCATTGAATTTCACCAAATTTATATCAGGTAATTTGACATTTTCAAAATGAATATTTGACGATGAGGTGTGAAAAGGAACTGCAGGAATCGATGATAAATCAGGCATTTTACCTAAATTTTTCAATATAATCTTAGCTTTCGCCGAAATTGAAGCTTGTGTGCATGAAAACTCCTCACGTTCTTTAAATTGATTCTCAACATCATCATCAGCACAAGAATCCTCTATATCTGATTAAATAGCTTCAAATTCTGCGAATAAGCCTTGAAATTTTTCGAACCGATCTTGAAATTGACAAATGGTACTCTCATCAATTTGTTTTTCCGCTCGGAGCTCATCTTGCAAAGCATTCATGAATTTAACAAACGTCGTCTGCCTTTGTTTTACAGAACCTCGTTTTCTTTTCAGAACTGAAAGTTCCGCCATTGTGAGCGAATTCAAATCAAGAACGTATATGTTTCACCTATGAACTCACCACGTTATTGATGAATTGAATTGAAATTGTGCACTCCAGAGAGTATGAAATGATAAATTTAATAACAAGTAGACAAGCAGCAAGCTACCTCAAAATTGGAAAAAGGAAGGAATAAAGGGAACTCACTGATCTTGCACCTGATTAATAATTCTCGGAACTCGCTGTCTTGTGGACTCCCTTGTAACAGCTTGTCGACGAAATGTGATTCTTCAATTCGATATTGTTGTTCACATCCAAGATCCGGTGAGATGGACCATGATTAAATTGTACTTCGATAGAGTGGACTGTAATTAATCAATCTCTGATTTTTGGATGTGATTTATTATCGTAAAATTCTTATAAATTCAAATATGTCACAAAAGTCAAAATCTCTTCTGTCATCTTATGCTCTCCGCCTCCTCGCCTTCTCTCCATAAACGAATATTCCAGAGAGGTATTTAACACAAGGTTTCCATATTTTTTGTCTTTAACTTCTCACCAGCTGCAGCAGCCGAACCAGGGGTGACCATATGTTCATCAACTACCAATATGTGGAACACTCCATAAGACCCAGTGTCAACAAAGTGGAGTAACGAAAATCATATGTCCTTTTTCATTCGGGCGCTGAAAACTACTGCGCATGCGCAACCTTTAAATAACGACTCCTGACAGATATTCAACGTTAGATATTTATTCGACATTTTGACCAGAATAGAAAACGCCACGTGAAAGGAAATGTCACAATTTTGTGGTTATGTTACCATAATGAGAATTTTCACGTGAAATAATGACTACTAGAACGAGATGGACGGACGGAATCGCGTCTTTGATAGAAACATGTCTATTTCTTGGCGCATGCGCATTCACTTTTAGCGCCAGATTTTGAAAATCTATTTTCAATGATTTTGACTTCACATAGGCTATCCTCATCATCAATATTTGAAGTTAATAAATATATGGGGATCACTGATGTGGCTGAGATATGTGACGGAGCAAGAGTGTCAATACAGGTGAAATCCCACGTAACAGGTTAACCTCATCGCCAAGGAATCAGAGAAATGCTATCTGGAGGTTTAACATCCTCTCGACTTGTTCCTGAAGATTCTAAAATAACGGGAATTAGGATGGAAACTGAGGCACGTTTAAATAAATTATCTACATACACCCAACATACATAAATACATACATGTATATAACGACATAAAAATACCCTGACTAATTTATGTAGCACATAAAATGTAGAAATCAACAGGGCTTCATACATCAACACTAGGTTCCTTTGTCGATGCAATGAAAAAAAAAGTAGGGTCATTCACATATGTGTTGAGAGAAAGTTTCGTTTCTTTTCAGTACGATGTTGAGAGAGATTGTTTTCGAAAGAAGGTAACAACCATAGTTTGAAAAATATTTTCATTTTTTCCTTGAGTAATCCCTCCGTGATGTTTTTATAAACGATAAGGTATACTGGACCATAGGTCCAAAGAATGTATTCCACTGAATATGGGAAATAACCTATCGTGGTAATTCAATTGGTTTATTATGAGTATTGGCATTGGGCCAGAAGTTGGGTGTCTGATTTTTTATTGGTGTTGCCTTCGTTTTTTTTTATATTTATCATCTCTTGTGGATTTTCCTATAGTTCCGCTGTTTTCCAACAATATTTGTGTTTTAAAAATCATATTGTCTGTGTACTCTGCCAGGCCTGTTCCATTAGTTGTCTTATTGTGTTTGAATCTGAGAAGGTATCCATGAAGCGATATAATTTTAGTACCATTATTCAAACAATGACACGACTCTGATAAAAAACAATAACATTAAAAAATGATCAACAATATCCTTGATAAAAGAAAAATTAATTAGAAAAAATATCGTCGGGATCATATTCTTTAAGCGTTCTCAACAATACGATAATAGAAAAAAATTATATTCAATGGTATAAAAATATTTTTTTGTGTCAAATTGTTGGCTTCACGACAGTACAGAACCGTCGTTTACGTGGCACATTGCTTCAATTTTATTATCAAATCACACCTATGAATATTTTAAATACATTTTGAGAACATTTGGAATTTCTTCCTCTGTAAGAATCTCTTTTCAAATTTACGCTATGCATTTTAGTTTTCGAATGATTTGCGAAAAACTCTGCGTTACCTGGAAGGAGGAAGCTAGAAGCACAAAGGAAGCCGATAGAAAAGCAATTACATTCAATGAAAATGCGGAATACTCAGCGCTCATACTAGATAAGAAACCCACTTGTGCATTTAGAAAAAGTATCAACAGAGCAAGGTGAGTTCTCCAAACTTGCAGAAGAATTTGTGGAGAATATAAATCAAAAATTGTCTTAGCCTAACCTCATTTGGTGGAGCAAAGAAGCACAGAAGAATGCGTGACAAAGGTGTTTGAATATAACAGGGACAATGTTCACCACCCCGACAGCAGATAAGAAAATCCTCCCCAATATTGCTCCGTTGCATATTTGCCAACAGAAAGAACAAGAGTGAGTTTATTGAGAAACTTGTCGAGTACTGCCAGAAACCTGGGATAGCACTTCACAATATTCCAGGCAGAACTTCATGTAATCAAACTCGCCCTACAAGGAAAACTGATCACAAATAATTGAAATTAATGATTCAATATCATGTGAGACAGCCAAGCTGCGCAGAAAAACCCTGGCATCAAGTCGTTTGGAATCCAGATTATTATAGAATGCTTGAAGGCCTTTCAAAGTCTAGACAGAGACAACAGAATAATTCTGCTATGGATTTCAAGATACATCAGCTCCGAATGAACTGAGAAAGCCGACTTTCTGGAAAAGAGAGTACTATGAAGGAGCCCTTCTTCGGAATATCAAAGAATATAACCAATGAACTGTTCTCAGAATGTGCCGAAAACAAACCATTGATATGAAACAGTGGCACAAATCTACTCGAAGGCATTCATACCAAACCCTTCGATAAGGTAAACAGCAGCTCTGTTGAAACTGCATAGGTGAAAACTGTAGATCATAACAGGACTACTGACAGACCACTGTAGACCGCGAAAGCATCTTCCTAAAATCAGGCTTACTGAGAAGGCAAATTGTTGCTCCAATTAGGACGGAAACAGCGGAGCACAACTTGTGCAGATGCAATGGACTGGAATAACCAAGATTCCATGGGCCATGGGCCATTAGAGCCCAAAAGATATCACCGATGGTCATCATCGACCTTATTTATAAGTGGAAGATGAACTAATTATATCTGAGAAGGTCGCAGTGGAAGAGGCGACTATCGTTGTAGTCGAAAAGAACCTTACCTGACCTATCATGAGGTTGGTTCCATATAAATACATATATATATATATATATATATATATATATATATATATATATATATATATATATACATATATATATATATATAAATATATATATATATATATATATATATATATGGACTCGGATGTCACGCAGGTAGCTATAGCTGCCTCCGTGGTGACGTTGGTTGTTACCCTGGAAGTCAGGGTCTGCTGACCGAAACCACAAATGAGCGGCTGGCTTCTGTTTGTTGACTCCGTTGATTTGTCTTTTTCTACCAAGTGTTGTTCATCCTCGCACTTCTCCACCGTACTGATGGGGGTTGAGAGCCCGAAACACGTGCCTACGGATAACTCTTTTCTCTGAGGACTATGTCCACTAAATTCTTTCCATTTTGTTTTTAACAGTCCCCTCGATATTACTCTCTTTCATATTCATATTCCTGGACTCGGATGTCACGCAGGTAGCTATAGCTGCCTCCGTGGTGACGTTGGTTGTTACCCTGGAAGTCAGGGTCTGCTGACCGAAACCACAAATGAGCGGCTGGCTTCTGTTTGTTGACTCCGTTGATTTGTCGTTTTCTACCAAGTGTTCTTCATCCTCGCACTTCTCCACCGTACTGATGAGGGCCGAGAGCCCGAAACACGTGTCTACGGTTAACTCTTTTCTCTGAGGGCTATGTCCACTAAATTCTTTCCATTTTGTTTTAACAGTCCCCTCGATATTACTCCCTTCATATTTATATTCCGGGATCTCGGATGTCACGCAGGTAGCTATAGCTGCCTCCGTGGTGACGTTGGTTGTTACCCTGGAAGTCAGGGTCTGCTGACCGAAACCAAAAAATGAGCGGCTGGCTTCTGTTTGTTGACTCCGTTGATTTGTCGTTTTCTACCAAGTGTTGTTCATCTTCGCACTTCTCCACCGTACTGATGAGGGCCGAGAGCCCGAAACACGTGTCTACGGTTAACTCTTTTCTCTGAGGGCTATGTCCACTAAATTCTTTCCATTTTGTTTTTAACAGTCCCCTCGATATTACTCTCTTTCATATTCATATTCCTGGACTCGGATGTCACGCAGGTAGCTATAGCTGCCTCCGTGGTGACGGTGGTTGTTACCCTGGAAGTCGGGGTCTGCTGACCGAAACCACAAATGAGCGGCTGGCTTCTGTTTGTTGACTCCGTTGATTTGTCGTTTTCTACCAAGTGTTGTTCATCCTCGTACTTCTTCACCGTACTGATGAGGGCCGAGAGCCCGAAACATGTGTCTACAGTTAACTCTTTTCTCTGAGGGCTATGTCCACTGAATTATTTCCATTTTGTTTTAAACAGTCCCCTCGATATTACTCTCTTTCATATTTATATTCCTGGACTCGGATGTCACGCAGGTAGCTATAGCTGCCTCCGTGGTGACGTTGGTTGTTACCCTGGGAGTCAGGGTCTGCTGACCGAAACCACAAATGAGCGGCTGGCTTCTGTTTGTTGACTCCGTTGATTTGTCGTTTTCTACCAAGTGTTGTTCATCCTCGCACTTCTCCACCGTACTGATGAGGGCCGAGAGCCCGAAACACGTGTCTATGGTTTACTCTTTTCTCTGAGGGCTATGTTCACTAAATTCTTTCCATTTTGTTCTTAACAGTCCCCTCGATATTACTCTCTTTCATATTTATATTCCTGGACTCGGATGTCACGCAGGTAGCTATAGCTGCCTCCGTGGTGACGTTGGTTGTTACCCTGGAAGTCAGGGTCTGCTGACCGAAACCACAAATGAGCGGCTGGCTTCTGTTTGTTGACTCCGTTGATTTGTCGTTTTCTACCAAGTGTTGTTCATCCTCGCACTTCTCCACCGTACTGATGAGGGCCGAGAGCCCGAAACACGTGTCTACGGTTAACTCTTTTCTCTGAGGGCTATGTCCACTAAATTCTTTCCATTTTGTTTTTAACAGTCCCCTCGATATTACTCTCTTTCATATTTATATTCCTGCACTCGGATGTCACGCAGGTAGCTATAGCTGCCTCCGTGGTGACGTTGGTTGTTACCCTGGAAGTCAGGGTCTGCTGACCGAAACCACAAATGAGCGGCTGGCTTCTGTTTGTTGACTCCGTTGCTTTGTCGTTTTCTACCAAGTGTTGTTCATCCTCGCACTTCTCCACCGTACTGATGAGGGCCGAGAGCCCAAAACACGTGTCTACGGTTAACTCTTTTCTCTGAGGGCTATGTCCACTAAATTATTTCCATTTTGTTTTTAACAGTCCCCTCGATATTACTCTCTTTCATATTTATATTCCTGGACTCGGATGTCACGCAGGTAGCTATAGCTGCCTCCGTGGTGACGTTGGTTGTTACCCTGGAAGTCAGGGTCTGCTGACCGAAACCACAAATGAGCGGCTGGCTTCTGTTGGTTGACTCCGTTAATTTGTCGTTTTCTACCAAGTGTTGTTCATCCTCGCACTTCTCCACCGTACTGATGAGGGCCGAGAGCCCGAAACACGTGTCTACGGTTAACTCTTTTCTCTGAGGGCTATGTCCATTTTCTTTCCATTTTGTTTTTAACAGTCCCCTCTATATATATATATATATATATATAATATATATATATATATATATATATATATATATATAAATATATATATATATATATATGTATTTTGTTTTTTTTCTTGAATCCTTTTGTATAAATTTTGAGTTCCTTGGGTTTTTGGATTCGTTTAGTAATAAAGGTCTATTTGTTAATAGAATACGTTTCGTCCCCGGCCGGGGACATTTTCAATTCTTTATTTTTCAGGTCTGACATTTTCTGGAAAGAATGTTAATAATTTTGTGAAATAAGTAACTCAACAGGTAACCACCTTGGCATAATATTTCATGTAGAACATTTAGTTGACGAAATACGAATATATATCATGCTTCTTTATTATTCTGAAACGGTGTATTGTTACATCTGGTTGTGAACGGATGTTTGTGCGGGTGGTTATGAGTTTGCTTGTCGGAATATTTGGGAGAAGTCAGTTTACAAACGTTATTGTTTAGTTGTGTTTTGATGTAATAGGTGAGTGGTTTTTGTCCTATTTTTGAAATTGTTTAATGTATTGGTATGATCTTTTTTTTTTGTTTTTTTGTATTGCTATGGTGTTATAAAAGGTGTGGTAAATTTCACTAAGTTACCATGTCTGTTCTGTGTTCATTGGTTGTTAGTTTTGATGTCATTCCTTGATGTTATATTTAAAATGCTAGTTTCATTGGAATTAGGGAAAGACCACAACCCTAATTTCAATAAAACTAGCATTTTAAGCATAGAAACCAACCCAAGAAAAATTAACATCAAGGAGATGATTTACATAAAAAAAAACAACAACGCAATGAACGACAGAACAGACATTGGTAACCTTAGTAAAATTTACCACACCATTTCATAACCACCATAAGCAATAATAACAAAAAAAACAAAAAAACAAAAAAAAGAATCATACCTAACTACATTAACGAATTTCAAAAATAGGACAAAAAAACCACTCACCCCTAATGTTACCATCAAACACACAACTAAACAATAACCGTTTGTAAACTTGACTTCTCCTCCGAATATCTCCGACAAGCAAACTCATAACCACCCGCACAAAACATCCGTTCACAACCAGATGTAAAGCAATACACTCGTTTCAGAATAATAAAAGAAGCATGATATTATATATTCGTATTTTTCGTCAACTTAAATTGTTCTACATGAAACATTATGCCAAGGTAGGTTACCTGTTGAGTTACTCATTTCACAAAATTACATTATACATTCTTTCCAGAAAATGTCAGACCTGAAAAATAAAGAATTGAAAATGTCCCCGGCCGGGGACGAAACGTATTCTATTAACAAATAGACCTTTATTACTAAACGAATCCAAAAACCCAAGATATATATATATATATATATATATATATATATATATGATATGATTCCACTTTGCTGTTATTGCTATCGCCCTCATTTGCCCCTCTTTATTGTTAACGCCCCGCGTTGCGGCACCAGTTGATAGAATGCGTTGATAGCGGTCGTTTTTATTTTATATTTGTTTATTTACTTTCCACAATCAAACATCATAACAAAAATAAATAATTTTTGTATTTTGTTTTACTAATATTTTTCTATTTTGTTATTTTCCGAAAATCTTTGAGCTAATTCCCTCCTTTAAGATTTTATTCAATATGTATTGATGAATAAATACCCATATAAATATTCAATATCTCCGGCTATGCTCTTTACCTTCTTTCCTTTACCTTATTTCCTTCACCTTCAGCTGACTCAATCGGTACGCCTATGGATCTCAGAAGTTGGTTCTACTGTGGAGCCCTCTCGATGTCAATTTCAGAAATCAGCAATTCATTGTTGACGAAACATCGAAAATAAAGTAGAATTTCATCAAAATAATAATTTCCTTCATTCAGGAAAAGCTCATTACTACCTAGTCTGCGATAAATAACCTAATTAGAGCTTCAGAACAAGTATATACAACGAAAAATCAATTATGGAATAATAAAGGGAATTCATTTTTTATGTGTTATTTTAAAATAATACGTGAAGAGTTCTATGAAAGTTCGTTCAAAATTCAGTTCTTATGTGCACTGTGGCAACTTTAATGGTTTCAACAAATATCTGGGACCTCATGTACCAAACTGCTCAACGTTTTGGATTCTCTCCCGCTCTTGGAAACTGCAGCTGCTCTCGTCAACTGGTGGCCTCTCCTCATTTATGATACCAACACATTTTGTTTTTTTTCTAGAATTTTCGATTTTGACACACTATTTGTAGCACTTTTCATTATTTTTCACATCTTCGACAGTTTTTATATATGAAACTTTTCTAACTAATAATCATATACAATACATGTAAAATCATTCTTTTGACGTTTCTGTTTTTCTTTATTTTCAAAATTACTTACTTTGCATCAAGATCTCCTGGCATTTCATTGGCTGTTGTATTCAGATCCAATTCCATATACAGGATGTTTGAACTTTCAATATTTCAGAAAAAAGGCAAAATTATCAGAAAAACTGTAAAATAACATAGCACATATTACCAAATACGAATATTTTTTTAAATTTATGGGTTTTTTCTATATTTCTATTACTATTTCAACTCTTTGAACATTTAACGTATTTGTAAACATATAATATTATATATATATATATATATATATATATAATATATAATATATTTTTTCAATTTCTCCGAATAAAGGTCTGATTCAGTCAATTCATATTATTCATCTTAACGACGTTTCGACATGATATTTATCATCATCAGGTTAAAACACTAAAATTAAAAATATGGAGTTTGAGACAGGTATTTAACTTAACACAATATTGAAATGTATGCACTAAAATTACTCTTAAAAAACATATTGTTCGTAACATAACACGTTATTTAACTCAATATAAAAATATTTGTAACATTTATGAGTATTCACTTACTAATTATCTTATTTGAGTTTTGCGTTCGCATCGTACGAACGTTATTGTGGGAGTGTGACCTGCGTCGAAGTTATCGGGAATGGTTTGTTTATCTTTCATGCATTTTTACCCTCTTCATAAGTAGGTACATGGGATTGTTCATGTTGAGTTCTAATATATGAGCCGGACTGTATTTTTTTGGCAGCATGTAAAGATCAGTTTCCATTATTATTACTATAAACGAAGTTGAAAGAGGTTGTTATAAATCTGGCTTAAGCTTTTGATATAATTTCTATTGTTAATGCTATGGGGTCTCTTTTAATATGTATCATTTCAAGGAATGTTCTTACTCTTGGATTCTTTTCTTTGGTCAAAATTTCAACGTTGTTAGTGCCAAACTTATGTTGATTTTCTTTTCCGTGTTTTGATAAGGCTGTAATGTCGGTTTTTGAGTATTTGTGGGCTTGTACTCGTTTCTGCAAATATTGTTTTCTTTGACCTATATAGGTACTTTCGTTTACATGGATTCTATACATGGTTGTTTGTTTTGATTTCTGGTTAATTTTGATATCTTGTGATGAAGTTTGTTTGTCTTTCTTGTTTTATTAATCATGGTTGTTAATTTTTGACTCATTATAAATTTTATGTATTGCATGTATCGTATTTGTTCATGGTATTCTATATACTGTATGAGTTTGTTTGTTTTTTGGTATTTCTGGTTTTAATTTTGAATAAATAGTTTTGTTCGTATTTTTCAGTCGATGTGCAATAGTTATGTTGTGTCTTTCCATTGTTTTATTAATTTTATTCGATAGTTTGTCTGTGTATGGTAAAGGTATGTATGTTGTTGTTTTCTTTACTTCATTATCATTATTATTGTATATCGCATGTATTCGTTTTTTATTGTGTTTTCTGCAAAGTGGCTGGGGTAATTATTTTCCTTCAATATATTCTTGATTATTTCTATATTATTTTTCCTGAATTTCGGGTGAGCAAGCTTCATAGCTCTGTCAGTTTAATTTCGGCCAGCAGGCATGTCTAGTTGAACCGGCACCCATTCTACTTAATTTTCTTCACTTTTTAGCGCATTTGAATAAATGCTTGTCTTCAAAAAGTTTTTTTTATTAATTACTTTATTTTGTGCTTTTTAGTAAGTACGCCTCAATATGCATTTTTGTTGATGCATCGTCATTATGAGGCCTTTTTTCTGTAAGTTCTGAGCTATCTAGTCCTTCAATGAGGAGACCATCTCAATATGAACTCGTCCGCCATCCTGAAGCTGCCATCTTCAATTCATAGATTCTGACAAAAAATCAATAATCTTTGACTAAATTCATAATCTCCGACCCCAAAAACGTTGACATGCCAATTTTGAAAAGAAACGGTCCATTATCATAAAACTTGTCCACCATCTTGAAACCGCCATCTTGATTTTATTGATTTCGACAATGAATTCATATTCTCCGACCCCGAAAACTTCCACATACCAATTTTGACTAGAATCGGACTATAATCACAGAAATCGTCCGCCATCTTGGAGCCGCCATTTTATTTTATGAATTTTTACAAATGAACATAATCTTCAACCCCAAAAACCCCCACAAACCAATTTCAAATAGAATCGAACTATAGCTACAAAACTCGTCCGTCATCTAGAATTTATGAATTTTGACAAAAAATTCATAATCTCCGACCCCGAAAACTTCCACACACAAATTTTGAATAGGACCATAATCACAGAGATCGTCACTTGGAGCCGCCATTTTAATTTTATTAATTTTGACAAAAAAATCATAATTTTCGACTTTTTCAGTCGAATCGGACCATAAACACAAATATTGTCTGCCATCTCTAACAAAAAAATTTTAATTCATTGTCTCGGGAACTATGAACACCAGCCAAACTGATTCGAGTTCATATGCCTTAGGGGCAGTACTACTCCAGGGGGAGGGATCTGACGAGTGCCCTATAGAATATGCAAGTCGACTACTTACTCCTGCTGACAAAAACTACCATACCACCGAAAGAGAAGCGTTAGCTGTGGTGTGGGCTGTTGACAAATTCCGTGGCTACCTTGGAGGATCTCATTTCCTGGTACAAACTGACCACCAACCACTCAAGTGGCTGATGACTTTGAAGTCTCCCACGGGACGACTCGCCAGATGGGCCCTCACCTTGGAAGCCTATAATATGAGAATTGACTATAGCCTGGAAAGGTTAATGTAGTGGCGATACTTTGTCGAGACCACCAATTAACGTAAACGAATGTGAAATAAACCAAGTGAGCATTGTCCGAAGCCGATATTATTGGCCAGGTATGACGAAATATGTAACTGAACATATTTCTAAGTGTTTGGAATGCCAGAGATATAAAGTTCGGAACCTGAAGCCAACCGGACTATTACAAACTCCAGTGATGGGTCAAAGGTTCGAAGTTGTCTCTATTGACTCATTTGGACCGCTGACTGAAGGTCCAGCAGGTGAAAAATGGATATTTATTATAGAGGACACTTCCAGCAGATGGATAGAATTATTTGCACTCCGAACTGCTTCTGCGGAAGCCTGTGCGCGTATCCTTATCGACGAAATAATATTGCGATTTGGAACTCCTCGAAGAATAACGAGTGACAATGGAACTCAATTCATCAGCGAGGTAAGGCAAGGCAATGTGTTGCACATTGCCTAGGGTTCAAGCAGCACTTGATCCTCACCTACCATCCCGAATCGAATGCAGTAGAGCGTTAAAACCGTGACATGGAAACACAACTTGCTATTTCAGTAGGAGATGAACATTGGAACTGGAAAGAGAAACTCCCAGCATCCGGTTTGCAATGAATACATCAAAGTGTTAAAGCACTGGATTTTCACCCGCTTATTTGACGTTTGGTAGAAAGCTCCGAACATCTGATGACGTTCAGCGAGATATGCGAGATATGCGAGCTATGGTAGAAGAAAATAATTTCGTTCCCCAAATAACACCTTATTTGATAAACTTGTCTAAAACTTTGCGACAAGCTCGCGAAAATCATGAAACGGCTCAAGATAAAGCTAAGCATTATGCCGACAAGAGAAGAAGACCGATGCCGGAATTCAAAGAAGGAGATGAGGTTTTGATGGATACTCCTTTCCTCAGCAGAGCAAAAGATTTATTCACATCAAAATTTGCTCCGCGTAGGGATGGACCTTACCGAATCGCCAATGACATATGAGATATCATCAATAGATGATCCTGATAACATATTAGCCAAGAGTCATGGCTCAGCTTTGACTCCATTCAAATCTTCCGAGGAAGAAGCCCCACTACCAATCAGACCAATCTGTCGAAGAGGCCGACCTTAATCTAAGAAGGAGAAACCGAAAAAGAACTCCAGTAAACCTATAGAATATCTTGAAATTCAATCTGGAGTTATGTCAAGAAAAACAGTCCCAAATGACCAGATTATGGTAGAAGCTCCAAGAGAGGATTCCTCAGACCAACCAGTTTGTGGACTCCATAGAAAAGTTCATCCGAAGAAATGCTTCTGTTGCCTTGTCAATCCAACACCTATCAAATTTTTGGAGCCCACACGGGGACGTATGTGTCCTCCAAAGGAGGAGATTGTAACCAATTGTAATATTGACCAATTGGCCGAGTAGCCACGTCGGACCAGGTGACGGCGGGATTTATCGAAATGAAAAGAGAGCTGAACAAGTTTTCAGATAGAGAACTAGAATTGTTTTAATAACGAATTCACTTGTGTATATTGAATCTCAAATTGAAACGAAAATAGTTAACAGAGAAGTTTATTTATAACTGAATATCCTCACTACAAGGCTTTCAAAATAGGACTGATGAATAAACTAAACTCTTCTCGACTTCAGTCTGCTTGATCACATGAGTCTTCATATATTGCAGCAAGCCATCTCTTCTTTTGGAAGTGCTTCCATATATGACACAGTTCAAAGTATTCTTGATATGCATTTATTTGTCTGATCATCTTTTCGCCCAAAGCTTTCGGTACATCTGGGACATTTAATGGATTTCATACCAGATTGTGTGACAATATGCCGGTCAAGCTTTCTTTTCCGGATGGAAGACTCGTAACAAATGTGGAAGCTGAATGGCCTGCTGCCTGCATGAGTAGCTGGATTTTTCTGCAAATTATTTCAATCCAGCTGACATTTTGGTTTTCATGTGAAACCTCTGATTCCTCTTCTCCCAAGCTTTCGTTTACTGCGTTTATTCTCAGAGTTGCATCGCTGGGGTAGCTATTGTAATTGGAAGGACTCAATGAAATCGCAATATTTTCGGAACCATCTACTTCCATCTCCCCTTCATCATTATTCTCATTGACATTCGAATAAATCGAGATATTATCTCTCAGCATCTGCAGCTCTGTGACTTGTCTTCAGAATTTTCTTGCGGCAAATGCATCTTTCCATGACTTTGCAGCTTGTCCTTCCTTCCTAAGCTCAAATGGCAATAGTTGCAGCTGAAGGGCCTAGAATGGATGTGTTTGGGAAGGTCTGCTTTGGATGTGAATGATTTGGTGCCAGAGTGGATTCGTATTGTCACGACTGAGAAGTGACTGCAGTCTAGAGGAAGGCTGGCCAGGGAACAAATTCTCGGAATGCAAAACATTCTCCTATTATGAAATGAAATATATGGAGTTTCCGATGGTTCCAAATGTCTTCATAGATGTGACATTGAACTTGAACCAGCTTCTTTTATCTTTGGCGAAGGTGAAAAAGTGTCCAGAACCTACAATGGACCACCGCCGCATAAAGCTCATACCGACAATTGTGTTCGTGTGCTTGTCTAGGAACATTGTCTGCATAAGCTTGGTATACTAGTGCAACACGAGATCGTTTCGAAAAAATGTGAAATTAAGGATTAACTCTGGCGGTGCCTCGACAATCTTTGGTACACGCTCGCTGTCCGTCGGCTTATTGCACAACTTGCATTGATACCTATCGGCCCCTGTCAATTTTTCCAGTAGCAAATAATATCCCAAAAGTGATTGTATGGATTTCCTGTGAACATCTACTAGCTTGCTTTTCGATCCGCACTCCACACAGTAAGAGACGGCAGGGTTCTCCCACCAAAAAATTGCTGTACAAAAAAGAATTTACCGGGGAAACTGCTTGATTTTTTTTCATGATTTGGCATCACCATCGATACTTCTCTCCTGTTGGTTACGATAGTGCCTTCGCAGCCCTTGGTTCGGAGAGCACTACTCGTTGTTCGAAACCAATTTTGTGTTGAATAACTCTTTTTCAACGTTCACCTTTCTCGCACAATTGAAGATTTACTTTACTCGATGCTTTTAACGAAAATTGAAAATGCAGGTTACAAGTGACAAAAATGGAATGATCAAAATACATATCTCAGCTAATTTATAACATAAACAAAGAATAAGAACTATTATAGTTCTTTCGGCAATATTCGGTTTACAAGATAAGTCTCGGTGTAAGCTTATTCTGCGAAAGATAAATCGCGGTAGGAGCTTGGTCGGCAATTTCTCTAGTCGCCATGAAGTCTAGGCGGCAGGGCCGGACACAGTAACGTAACTCCTCCCTTCTTAAGATGAAAACTGGGGTAGGTCTGGTTGGCCAGCCTTCATGTCCTCCATATGGATTGGCATTGGCATCGCTTTGAACGGTAATACTGCCATGGAGTATATGGGTAGCAATTTTTGTAGTAAAATGCTACTCCAAAGGAAATGATGATGCATAAAAGAATGCAAATGAGGATAATAATCCATACAGGTGAAGAGCTAACTTGTGGCTCATTAGGAAGTTGGAACTAATGGTGAGATTGTATTATTGAGGTAATATGTTCGATTCCATCTAGGTTCATTTTTGAAATAGAAATTGGGGTGGATCTCAAAAGTAATTGAGAAAAAATTCAAAGAGGGCAATTGGATAATTTTTGTTGGTGATAATTCGGCAGGTCCATGTTGGAATTTTTTGCCATTGATGATAGAATGACAATTTTCAGGTATATAAATGACCACCAGGCTGGATCTCCTGGTGGTTTGCCCATATTTTTTCAAAGTGCACATCATACATGGAACAATCAGCAGGTTCATCCTTGTTAATAATGTTCAAAACGCAATTTTCTTTTTTTTGTTGATTTGTTCAAATTTTTTATTCATTGTTTCTTTGTGATTTTGAACATACTTTGATATTATGTCTTCTTCAGATGTGTCAAATGGATCTTTTGAAGAGCGATGTCCAGAAATAACATCAAATGGTGTGTATCCAGTAGAAGAATGAATACAATACTTTTGGCTGGTTGACTACTCCGTACTGATGAGGGCCAAGAAGCCTGAAACCGGTATGCGGATTGTTAGGTGAACACGACTTAAATTGAACATAATCGAGCTTATCAGAAAGAAACATTTGCATTCAATGTCCATTGATATTTTATGGAAGTATGCATGGATTTTCAGGTGAATATCATTCAACGTTCTGCGTGGTATTTGCCAGGAAAGTAGTTGTTTTTCACCTGAGATCTACCTTTCTCTGGTTCAATTTTATATTGAATCCTTTATGTGAAGAAAACCGTTTAAATTCGATTTTTCTATTCATTCCACTTCACATGGCCTTTCTCACATATGCTAGGGGCTTCCACTCCTACTGGGAAGGAACTTTTTTTACCGCCAGTTAAATTTATCTTTTCCGGCGTACCTATAGGTGTTACAAGATCGATGATGGTTTGTTTACGTTGTGTCTCACTTCAGCCAGAGTTCTTTGGACTTTTGGCTGGTTGACTACTCCGTACTGATGAGGGCCAAGAAGCCTGAAACCGGTATGCGGATTGTTAGGTGAACACGACTTAAATTGAACATAATCGAGCTTATCAGAAAGAAACATTTGCATTCAATGTCCATTGATATTTTATGGAAGTATGCATGGATTTTCAGGTGAATATCATTCAACGTTCTGCGTGGTATTTGCCAGGAAAGTAGTTGTTTTTCACCTGAGATCTACCTTTCTCTGGTTCAATTTTATATTGAATCCTTTATGTGAAGAAACCGTTTAAATTCGATTTTTCTATTCATTCCACTTCACATGGCACTTATCTCTCACTATATGCTAGACGGGCTTGCCACTCCTACTGAGAAGGAATCTTTTATTTAGAAACCTATCGAGGTGGGAGATTTTCGGAGTGTTTCTTTTCTGTCACTAGGTACCGCCAGTTAAAGTTTATCTTTTCCGGCGTACCTATAGGTGTTACAAGATCGATGATGGTTTGTTTACGTTGTTCTCACTTCAGCCAGAGTTCTTGGACTTTGGCTGGTTGACTACCGTACTGATGAGGGCCAAGAAGCCTGAAACCGGTATGCGGATTGTTAGGTGAACACGACTTAAATTGAACATAATCGAGCTTATCAGAAAGAAACATTTGCATTCAATGTCCATTGATATTTTATGGAAGTATGCATGGATTTTCAGGTGAATATCATTCAACGTTCTGCGTGGTATTTGCCAGGAAGTAATTGTTTTTCACCTGAGATCTACCTTTCTCTGGTTCAATTTTATATTGAATCCTTTATGTGAAGAAAACCGTTTAAATTCGATTTTTCTATTCATTCCACTTCACATGGCACTTATCTCTCACAATATGCTAGACGGGCTTGCCAATTCCTACTGAGAAGGAATCTTTATTCAGAAACCTATAGGTGTTACAAGATCGATGATGGTTCCTTAAATTTTCTTTTCGGCGTACCTATAGGTGTTACAAGATCGATGATGGTTTGTTTACGTTGTATCTCACTTCAGCCAGAGTTCTTTGGACTTTTGGCTGGTTGACTACTCCGTACTGATGAGGGCCAAGAAGCCTGAAACCGGTATGCGGATTGTTAGGTGAACACGACTTAAATTGAACATAATCGAGCTTATCAGAAAGAAACATTTGCATTCAATGTCCATTGATATTTTATGGAAGTATGCATGGATTTTCAGGTGAATATCATTCAACGTTCTGCGTGGTATTTGCCAGGAAAGTAGTTGTTTTTCACCTGAGATCTACCTTTCTCTGGTTCAATTTTATATTGAATCCTTTATGTGAAGAAAACCGTTTAAATTCGATTTTTCTATTCATTCCACTTCACATGGCACTTATCTCTTAAGATTATTATAATGTAATATTGAGTATTTCATTAAATTTTGTAAAGATTGAGATAGATTTTGTCTTGTCTGAGTTCTAACGTGTTCAATTATGGTTGAGTGAAACCTTTCGATTAATTATTCGAATTTGGATTTTGGGGGGTGGTAAAATGAATATTTATTTTATATAATTAACAAAATTCTTTGAAGTTCTGATTATCAAATTCAGATCCTCCATCACATACTATTGTGTGTGGTATTCCATAATGTGAAATAAAAGTTAAAAATCCGTCAAGAATATTGATTCCATACTGAGCAGTTTTGTGAAAATGATAATTAATTTTGTCAATTTGTACATTTTCTTTTCCAATATTTTCAAGTATATTTGAACATATAAGTATTTTTGAATTTTTTCTCATCATTTTATCATGAGTTATTTAAAAGAAATAGTTTTCATGTTGTTAATTCAGAAAATGTGAATAATAGGTATGTAGTTTCTACAAAATACAAAGTTGAGCTCTACTCTTTCAAAATTAGATATCCTAGACATTTGAAAAGGAGTCGGATTTTTTTCATAATAATTTTATGAGTATTTTTGGAACAAAGTTTCTCATCGCGCGTTGCGAAAGGGGGCTAGACGGAATAAATCAAGACCAAAAGTTGAAACGAGACTTTCGCTATAGTTGTAAGCCGTGCGGCGTGCGCGTGTTTCTCTGTCTGTATCTCTCTCTCTCTCTCATAGAAAGCAAGCCAGTTATTCTCGTTTCGTCTTTCTATTTCGCATTGAGAAGTGTGGTGTCGCGACGATTATTTTTGTTGAGTGCATACAGGTTTTTTGTACATAATAAATAATAAAAAATGATAACAATAATGAATCCTGACAGTGTTTCTGCACAAGTTCTGGATATTGCTGATGTAAGGTAAGTAGAGATTTTATACAGAAAATAATAAATGCTATGTATTTTTAGCAAGTACGCATTATAACCTCTCTTTACTATTGTGCTAACCGAGTCATACGCGTTATAATCTCTCCATTATTGTGTGTTTAGCAAGTGTACGCGTCATAACTTCAATAAATTTAAAAGCAAATTATATTTTAATATTACAATATCAATGCGTATGTACTAAAATTGAGCCTACTGATTAAGTTTATATTACATTATATTTGTTAATAATAATAATAATATTATTATAACTTGAAAAAAAAATATTACAATTCCTTTACTAATCAATCGAAAGGAACTTCGTTCCATCCGGGTGTCCCTTGACACCTCTCAACTTTTTTTTCTATTTCTCATTTGAAAATATGCTTGGTTATATATGCATTTATCATTCAGGAGGTCTACCTGGAATGCGACCTAAGATTTTATTTTCAGGAGGTCTACCTGATTTCTGATGTAAAGTTTTTATTTCAGGTGGTCTACTGTATTCGCGCAAAAACATAATTTTGGATTTACCAAAATTCTGCGTTACGAATTCTTCTCTAAAGGCTGGGTATGAAAAACAATGTTCAATTTAATAATTTTTATACTCGTTATTGGTTTGAATATTTTTGAAATTTCTAATTGGTTCTAATGGTTTGTCCGTATCATCAACAATTTTAGAAATATTATTTTCTTCAACTATTGTTGAAAAATCTCTAATTTTTGTTATGTTCGTATTTTTTTAAATATTATTTCTGTAGGATTTTATTTTCAAAAAATCACATTCCTCATATGTAGAAGAATTTGGAATTGAATTTGTAGTAAAAGATAATTTTCTTTGATCTGTGTCATACATTTCTAAGTTTTCTCCATTCCAGAGGCTAATGCAGAAAAATTTTGATCTGGGTTTTCGAAATTTTGGGTTTCGCTTTCATGACTGTAATTGTCAAATCGATCTTTTTCATTATTTTGTGGATCTTCAAATAGATATTGATAATCTTCATTAATAAGATGCAATAGGTCTGTCTGTTTATATGTATCTTCGAAAAAAAAAAAATTTTGATAATGAGGTTCATTCATTTGATGAATTTCTTCAGAAATAAAAGTTGGTCTAGATTGGGGGTGGAAAAACTGTCTTTGCTGTGGGTACAAAGGAGTATTAACATTTCTAGTTACTGTTTAAATTGGTATTAGTTTACTTTGAGGTGTTTGATTCTTGGGATTCCAAACATTTGGATTATTCGGTTTTCCAAAAACCTGTTGACTGGTGAAAAATCTTTGGGGCATTTGTCTTGTTTGTATTTGTATCGGTTGACTGGGGAAATTACGATTCTGGTTTAAGAGATTCTGATTGAGAAAACCGTTTTAATTCGAAAAATTCTGATTTGGAAAATTTTGATTAGAAAATTTTCTATTTTGGTTAAAACTTGGTTGAGGGAAATTTGAATTTCTTTGTTGATTCATAAAATCATATTGTGGTATATAATTTTGTGGTTTTTGAGCAGGCAATGGTATTTTGTAACTTGGTTGGGGAATTGACTGAAATTGATTTCTTTTTCCATCGTTTACTAGCTCACGAAATTTTCTTCTTCAATAACAAATTTTAGGGCTTCTTTCAAATTATTGGGGTTTTTCAATCTAACAGCCGTCTGAATCATAGCAGGTAAATATTTCAAAAATGTTATCAAAAGTAATCTCTCTATATTTCCAATTTGAGCCATTTTTCCATCTACTGTGAGTGTATTGTCATTCTTAATAGATGAAAAAATTAAACTTCCAAAATACTGACATCCAATACCAAAATTATGGAAATTTCCTTTTATATTTGGTTTCAAAGAATGAAGTTCTTGTAAAAGACAAGTGAAAGATTTTTGGTCTGAAAGTGAAATTCTTAATAAGTCATTTATCTGTGCCCATGTAGTGAGTTCATTTCTACTTGAATTCAAAGTCAAGGCTTTGCCTTTCAATTTACTTATTATTCCTCTAAGAATTAATTTTTTTATAAATTCAGGTTGTGCATTATATTGTAGAAAAGTCTCATCACAAGCAGCAAAAAAATTATTTAATTCACAAGGATCACCAGAAAAATTTGGTATAATATCCAAAAAGAGTCTTAGTTGTTGGTAACTAATTTCAACTGCCATCTGTGTTATTTAAATTTCAATTCAAAAAAAGTGAATCGAGATCGAAATTTTCTTCACTTTTGGAAATTGAGTTATAATTTTGTTCTCCTAAAATAGCTCCTTGTTGACGTAATTCACGATTTATTTGTGAAATATCCCTATATGCGTTAAACATAAAAAATTTAAATCAATATTTACAAAAGAAAATATTTCTTAGTGTAGGGAAGGTAAATGGTTGTAGGAATGAGAGTGACTAACGGCTGAGTTTTCTTGTTTCTTTTCAATTCTAAACCAATCTTGGGGATGCTGTCCTTCGGATGGTTGTCAGTGGTCATCTGATTCGTTCCTGTTGCTGGATATTCAGATTCTCACCCTATTGCTGGTAGTGGTTTTTGAATTTGGGTTTCCCAAAATCCGTCTCCGACTGCGCCAGTTACGATAGTGCCTTCGCAGCCCTTAGTTCGGAAAGCACTACTCGTTGTTTGAAACCAATTTTGTGTTGAATAACTCTTTCTCAACGTTCACCTTTTTCGCACAATTAAAGGTGCAGGTTACAAGTGACAAAAATGGAATGATCAAAATACATGTCTCAGATAATTCATAACATTAATGAAGAATAAGAACTCTTATAGTTCTTTCGGCAATATTCAGTTTACAAATAAGTCTCGGTGTGAGCTTATTCTGCAAAAGATAAATCGCGGTAGGAGCTTGGTCGGAAATTTCTCCAGTCGCCATGAAGTCGAGGCGGCAGGGCCGGACTCAGGAACTGGGTGGCAGGCCGGATTCACTCACGTAACTTGTTCGTGAAGTGTGTCGAGCGGATATCCTCAAAATTCCAAACTGGCGTAGTGATGCTCTGATAAAAAACCTGGCGACGGTATCGAATTCGGTTTATCGAACGGAGAAAAAGAGTACCCCTTGGAAAACTGCAGCAGATTGAAAAGCTCTTGTAGCTAGAGAAATAGTTTCAATTTCATGTCGTGCAACAAAAGCTTGTTTCGAAAAGTTTCCGTCATGAAAAGTGCTTGCAGGACACTGACAATGGAGCAGGTATTCCCTGTTGTTCAGTCCGATTTTTTCGAAAAAAGTCTCTTCATTATTCGAACTGGAAAATTGCGGTTTAATATGCTTTCCGTATGACTTGCACAAATCAAGTTTCGAAGTCTGATTTGGTATTCATATCTCATCTGCATTGTTACACGGTACTGATTTGATTGCCTGACTATTTGAGATTTTAGAATAACGGAGGTTTGAATTTAGAATTGGGAATCATGAATATTTTATCAAATTCTCTTGTATGTGGCGCAAAGTTCCAAAATATGAAGCAGAATTACCTCTTTGTATGGCGATACTGATCTGCTGAATCAAAAACAAAGTAGCACTCGGTTCGTTTGATTCTTTCGATATCTCATTTCCGATTTTACTAATGAAATTTTAAGCTTGAGGACCAAAGACTCCGAGGGTTTCGATACCAAGGGAAAAAATATTTAGTTTCAAGCAAGGTTTTCATATTTTTTGTCTTCAACTTTTCACCAGCTACAGCAGCCGAACCAGGGGTGACCATATGTTTATCAACTACCAATACGGATAACACTTCATGAGACCCAGTGTCAACAAAGTGAAGTAACGAAAATCATATGACCTTTTTCATTCGGGCGCTGAAAACTACTGCGCATGCGCAACCTTCAAATAACGACTTCTGACAGATATTCAAGGTTAGATATTTATTCGACATTTTGACCAGATTAGAAAACGCCACGTGAAAGGAAATGTCACAATTTTGTGGTTATGTTACCATAATGAGAATTTTCACGTGAAATAATGACTACTAGAACGAGTTGGACGAACGAAATTGCGTCTTTGATAAAAACATGTCTATTTCTTGGCGCATGCGCATTCACTTTTAGCGCCAGATTTTGAAAATTTTGACTTCACATAGGCTATCCTTATTATCAATATTTGAAGTTAATAAATATATGGAGATCACTGATGTGGCTGAGATATGTGACGGAGCAAGAATGTCAATACAGGTGAAATCCCACGAAACAGGTCGACCTCATCGCCAAGCATTCAGAGAAATGCTATTTGGAGGTTTACCATCCTCTCGACTTGTTCCTAAAGATTCTAAAATAACGGGAATTAGGATGGAAACTGAGGCACATTTGATTAAATTATCTACATACACCCAACATACATGAATACATACATGTATATAACGACATAAAAAGACCCTGACTAATTTATATAGCACATAAAATGTAGAAAACAACAGGGCTTCATACTCACATCAACACCAGGTTTCTTTGTCGATGCAATGAAAAAAAAGTAGGGCATTCACATATGTGTTGAGAGGAAGTTTCGTTTTTTTTCAGTACGATGTTGAGAGAGATTGTTTCCGAAAGAAGGTAACAACCATAGTTTAAAAAATATTTCCCTTTTTTTCCTTGAGTAATTTCTCCGTGATGTTTTTATTAACGATAAGGTATACTGGACCATAGGTCCAAAGAATGTATTCCACTGAATATGGGAAATGACCTATCGTGGTATTTCAATTGGTTCATTATGAGTATTGGCATTGGGCCAAAAGTTGAGTGTCTAATTTTTTATTGGTGTTGCTTTTGTTTTTTTATATTTATCATCTCTTATGGATTTTCTTATAGTTCCGCTGTTTTCCAAAAATATTTGTGTTTTAAAAATCATATTGTCTGTGTACTCTGCCAGGCCTGTTTCATCAGTTGTCTTATTGTGTTTGAATCTGAGAAGGTATCCATGAAGCGATATAATTTAAGTACCATTATTTAAACAATGTCACGACTTTGATAAAAAACAATAACATTAAAAAATGATTAACAATATCCTTAATGAAAGAAAAATTAATTAGAAAAAATATCGTCGAGATCATATTCTTTAAGCGTTCTCAACAATACGATAATAAAAAAAAATATATTGAATAGTATAAAAATATTTTTTTGTGTCAAACTATTGGCTTTACGACAGTACAGAACCGTCGTTTACGTGGCACATTGCTTTAATTTTATTATCAAATCACACCTATGAATATTTCAAATACATTTTGAGAACTTTTGAAATTTTTTCCTCTGTAAGAATCTCCTTTCAAATTTACGCTATGCATTTCAGTTTTCGAATGATTTGCGAAAAACTCTGCGTTTCCTGAAAGGAGGAAGCTAGAAGCACAAAGGAAGCCGATAGAAAAGCAATTCCATTCAATGAAAATGCGGAATACTCAGGGCCCATACTAGATAAGAAGCTCACTTATGCATTTAGAAAAAGTATTAACAGAGTTCTATTCCCCACCCACTCAAGTAAGAATAGAAATCGACCCAACAGGTACACCAACAATTTTTACCGCAAAACAAAACCCCCCATAAACACATTGATCTCTAGCTGTCGAATACACTGCCAATGTCACGTCGCCCTCGGCATTGTGTTAGAATAAAACCTTTAGAACTTACCACACTAAGGAATAACAAATATAAATAATACAAAATGAGTCATCTTCACAATGATGATCGCCAAGGTACGTACAAACATCGTTTTTCTGCCACATCCTTCCCCCAGACTGAACATTTCTCCCGTGCACAGTCAACAACTATTATTTTCATTTTAACCAGAATACAAAATGTTTTACTTTTCAGATGTCATTGTTAATTACCAGAACAAAAATTTAAAAATTAATTATTAAAAAAAAAACCCTACTGAAGATGCCTCCGGCCAGGGGCGAAACGTTCAGCATGATATAAGATAATTTTATTTTTACACGAGAATCCCAAACCTAAGAACCTCCAACCAAAAATATATATATATATATATATATATATATATATATATATATATATATATATATATAAATTGTTATGTTATAAAAACCATTTGGATATTTTAAAAAAAGAAATAACCCACAAAAAAGAATAATTATTGATTAGTTATTAGTTTCAAGAGTTTCTTTTTGAATAACTTTTGAAGTTCCATGTATTTTATAAGCCTATGTATAATATGGATAGATAAAAATGTCAAAATACTATAACATAATCAATTTCATACACTGTCATAATGATTATAACCCATAATTGGTAAAAAGACAACAAAAAGTCTAGATTTACAAAATTTTCATGAATAAAAAGTTATCAACACATTTATAAATTTGAAACATACAGTATATGAAATTGTAGATAACTAAAGGTAGCCAATGGTAGAACAGCAAACCTCTTGATGAGAATAGCCAATCAGGGAATAGATGGTCAAATGGAAAATTGGAAATTGTGAGAGAATAACAACTGGGTCATGTCATAAGCAATTATTATTGAAAATTGTATATAGTAATAAGAATGGGAAAATAGTTGTATATATAAATTATATAAGATAAACCCAAACAGTGGAATGTGACAATTTAGTGCGGGAATTCAAAAATTCAAATGAGAAAACAAGGAGGAAAAATTGTATCCAGGCGACAAGAAACAAAGCCGAAAAGAGATTGAAAATAAAATTAGAAGGGAATGCCACGCAACATTTTGGAAGAAAGAAAAATGAAATAATTCCAACATTTGAAGAACAAAACCAATAATACCTTGAATATACAACATATCCAAGTATCCAAAGCTGATTTCTGCATCTGTATGGTTCCTGATTTTATGGTATTGGAGTTCCTGATAGCGATTGGAGAGAGAAAGTATCCAGTTTCAGGGCATATCTTGAACACCGACATTTCCAGCCAGGTATAAAAACTTCAATAGTGCACATCCGGTTCTGAACAATTTCACAAATAACGTATTTCACATCTGGAGAACTTTATTTAACTTGATTTTGAACTATAAAGAAAAACTTCACACTCAAAGAAAAAGTGAGGTTCTGTCTATCTATCCATGATTTGATTTTCATGATTATCCGTGAATATTTGTAGATTCCCATTAGTATAAGTTATTTCTCGTAGGCCAGGTAAACTTAAGTCTTCCTGAATAAAGGAAATAATTGCTTTTTGATACTTTGGTGTTTGTTTTCTTCCAATGATCAACAAACATACCTATGACCATTGAATGAATTGAAATTTGAGATATCAAGTAGTGGCTAAATTTCCTGAACCGGCTATCTGAGATAAGGGGCGTACCAACTGTGTTTAGCTGTGGTCAGAAAAGTGATAACAATTGGCAGCAACGTGACGAGAGAACAGTGACGTTCGCTAGCAATTGTTATTACCACATACAATACATATACAGGGCGAAAATATCTATCTATATCATATCAATTTGGCTCACAAAGAATAGCCAAAATTATTAGCAATCTTCATTATATAACAACAACTATTATTATTCAATTCATCATTTCATTACAATATATATATATATATATATATATATATATATATATATATATATATATATATATATATATATATATATATATATATATATATATGAGGGTACCTTGTCGCCTAAAAATCGGAAACTCTCACAACGTTGTCACCTCATACATAACGTTGTCACCTCGGATTTCGGAGGTGACAACGTTTCTCCTTGTTTTTAGCCAGATAGGTCCCAGAGGATCCAAGGATCATTATATCAAAAATTTGTCCGGATATCACTAGAACCCCTTTCCACCCATTCAAAGAGTTCTTAGTTCCACCATATATCACTGGCGCTAGCATCGTTTTCATTTGAGGTTTGATTTTTGACGTTGTCACTTCCGGTAATCAGCGGATGCGTTGTCACCTCCAAAAATGGCAACAATGCGAACGTTCTTCCAAAAATAGAGGGCTCATGATAATCGCAGTTTAATACGGATGAAGTTATTTTTAAATGTCACCGAATGAGAGTAGGACCCAGATAAAATGAAATAAGCGAAAAAAGAAACATTCGGAACCCTGTTTCTTATAGAATGTAGAGTCGATTTATGAGTTCCATTGCTGTTTGTCTCATTGAATTGGATGAGATCTATCCACAAAAGAAATATAAGTTGAAACATTATTTCAGGATCAATTTCCAGGAAAATGCCACCGGTATTCTCAGTTTAGTGAATAAAAGTCGGAGAGTGAATCATACAAAGAAGGTTCGTATAAATACGTTCCTCAGGTTTTGAGCAATGAACAAAACAACAAACATGTTAGTTTCCAAAAATGTAATGGCCATACATCATTATTGCTTCTGATAAGATTAATATCAGGATCTTCTATCACTGTTAGTAAAAACCAAGCGTAACCCTAAGGCTCTTGCTCTTTGGACTTCGAATAAGTGGGCCACAGCCATTCATGAATTTAGAATTTTGGTTGGTAAAGGACTACAGACCGGTCCATAGCCTTTGCCATGATGGTGTTTCTCGAACCATGACCTAGAGGAAATTTTGATCGAAAATTTGGAAAACAAAAATAATTTCTATTGAGGATTTAGCTTCGCTACCCTGTATGGATTAGTAGGCAACCCATCACTCAAGAGAGTGCTTGGGACGCTTAAAACGCGAGGGGTCGTCTATGTTATAATCAGTGGCTTCCCTCACGAGCGGATTCTCGTGAGCTAATGCACAATCAAATACTTTTTGATTGCGTTCTCTGATGATACTTCTGATGGAAGGCAGATTTAAGTCTCCAAGTATCCGATCGTTCCGCACGTACCACGGAGCGTTCGTTATCATCCGCAGGACTCTCATTTGCTTCCGTTCCAGGACGCCAATGCCAGACCTGCAGATTTGGCCCCAGGCGGCTGAGGCATACAAAATGACAGGCCTGAACATCATCTTGTGAATCATGACTTTGTTTTTGAGGGAGAGCTTAATCTTCCT
Source organism: Gonioctena quinquepunctata (assembly GCA_018342105.1). Lineage (NCBI taxonomy): Eukaryota > Metazoa > Arthropoda > Insecta > Coleoptera > Chrysomelidae > Gonioctena > Gonioctena quinquepunctata. The sequence continues at coordinate 48,205 of JAFIRS010005149.1, forward strand.
GATAATCAATTATAGCACACTTTTAAAAGCCAAAAGATAACATTGGTCTAGTAGCCGTACGTACCAGGTACGCCCTACTATTCTATTCCTGGTGTTTCTTGCGACCCTTGAACCACGGTTTTATCAGATTCAGCTTTATCGTCTCCATCGATTATTTCTGAGGTTAAATTTGCAAGAACCCAATGGTCAGCGCAAAATTCAGCCTATTTTGAAAAGGAGATAAAATCTCTGATTCTGCTAAATAAAGAATTGGCCCTGGAGTCCCCAACATTCTAAAACTGCAAAACCGATAAAATAGAGAAAATTTGCTGCTAGGAAAAATTGTTTGCTGCCTTTTTTAAACCTGATTAAATAAATTTCTGTATTTTTATTTCTAAAATGCCAAGATTAAGGGGTCCCTAAACGAAATGTTCATTAGGTTGAATTTTAACGTTTTCGAGCTATTAGACGATTTTTCTCAAATACTGAACTACGAGACTGATCGGATACTCTTTTGACACGGTTTTCCTTGTTTGAAAATACCATCGTGGAATTTCAACCTTCGAGGGAACTCTTTAGTACATGATTATTATATTTCAATAGGCACTCCTGGGTATTGGAAAAACGAACCATCTTGTAATCCCTGGGTAACAGGCGTTTTGGGTTCATCTGAGTAAAGTGTGAGACATCTAGATGGGATTCCGAAGACCGGTGACGCGTCTTCAGGAAAAGTCAGGTCTTCGAGGTGTCATCCAGCCTCAGCTCTTCCAGAGTGAAAACTTGGCTTGGAATCACGGTCATAACAATTCCCTCTCCATGAATAGGGGAAATTTTGTTGTTTATGCAGATTCACCAAGGTAAACCGCAAGAAGTTTTCAAATGAATTAAACCAAATCTTTCATTTCTAAATTTTGATGATTTTTACAATTTTTTTTAGTATTTAAAACGGTTTATGATTTGGCACGATTCTGAATGAGTTTTAACCAGATAAAATGCATGAAATTTGCGTTTCTTAGAATCTTCAAAATTTTTTTGTGTGCCAAAATCGATATCTGCTATTTTTTGGGGTTATGCATTTCTCGGAGAAGTAAGCCGGCCGGACTAAACGATCTTTTACAATCTCGTGTTCAGCGGGTCGAAACAGCCCATGCAGTATAACGCCGGTGACAGCCAACTTTTTTTCGTTGCCGGTGTAATCAGGCCGTATAAGCACATATCTTTTTAACAATTTTGTTCCTAACAACTGATAACATGTGGTCTCCAGGTGAGCCGGCGGTCCACAGTAACTCCCAGGTACTTGACCCGCTCTGACTATTCTATCTCCCTTCCAGAGATAGTCACTCCCCTTTCCGGGTTGTTTCTCTTGCGACCCATTGAAATCGCCTGTGTTTTATCAGGATTCAGCTTTATTCTCCACTCCAGATACCACTGCTGGAGGTCGTTTAATGCATTTTGCAAATAAACGACACCCATCATGTGGTCAGCTGCAGAGGAAAGCAAAGCCGTATCGTCAGCAAATAAGGAGATCTTCACATGTTCGCTCCTTGGTATATCTGACGTGTAAAGGGCGTATAATACAGGAGGCAGCACTGCCCCCTGAGGAACGCCAGCCTAAATTCCTCTAGAATTCGAGAGCAAATTGTCGACCATGACCTGAAATGTCCCACCTAAGAGAAACGATTTGATCCACTTTATCAAACTAAGCGGCAGATGGAAGTCATCAGCTTTGACAGTAGGCCTTCGTACCACACTCTGTCGAAAGCTTTGCTGATGTCTAGCAAAACGATGTGATCGCTATTGTTAGTATTTAGCGATGAAATAGTGTCCTCCACTAGCCTCATAACCTGAAACTCGGTGGAGTGAGCACCTCTAAAACCAAATTGTTCATTAGGTAGGACATTTTTATCCTCCACTTCTTCGTCAAGCCTTTCCAGGACGATTTTCTCAGCCAACTTAGCTGAACTACAAAGCAGACTGATCGGCCGATAATTTTGCGGAAAGATCGGGTTTTGTCCCTGTTTCGGAATAATAACCACGATGGCATGCTTCCACCTACGAGGAAATCTCTTGAGGCACAGAGAGTTATTAATAATATTCAATAGTGACTGCACTTGGTTATTCGGAAAATACCGAATCATACGATTAGTAATTCCGTCGTAACCAGGCGCTTTTTTGGGATTCAATCCCTTGAGTTCATCCAACGTAGCTGGACGAATGACATCATGATTGGGTTCCCTAAGAGTGCGGTGGACCCGATCTTCCAACAAAAGCTCACGATCCAGATCTTCGTATGGATGGTCATCCAGCCCAAATTGTCTTTCCATCGAGTCTGCAAAAGCTTGAGCTTTGGACTCAGAGTCATAACACATTTCGGCCTCACCATGAATAGGGGGGAAATCTTTTTTTTTTGTTTTTAAATTCTAATTAATTTTCCAAAGTTGAAAGTTGAAAGTTGAAGTTTTCTAAATTTTGAAGGGTTATGCCAAATCTTTCATTTCTAAATTCCGATATATTTTCTCTAACTTCCCTATTCAATTCGTTAGCTCGTATTCTGTCCGCGGGAAACAGACTCCTTTGGTGAGCTCTTCTGGCACGATTTCTCTCGCGAATGAGATTTTTAATCCTCAGAGGAAATTTGTCATGAAATTTAGGAGCCGGTTTTTTGCGGGAGGAATCCTTCAAATCATTTTTGATGGTGAGTTCGTAACGTGCTACTGCCTCATCCAACTCAAGTGGAGAATCCATTTTCTCAGGAGCACAGTAACCTGGCTCCAGGAGCAAACGGAATTCTCCCAATTCACCTCAGTACACATACGATCCGTTTGGAGCGGCGGATCACCACCCAATGACAGTATAACCGGGTTGTGATCAGAGCTCAACTCGGTGAGGACGTAATATTCCAGTTCCAGGTGATATTCCTGGCCAGAGCAATGTCAAGCACATCAGGCCTGTACGGACCAAAATGCGTCGGCTCATCTGGAGCCAACACCTGGTATTCATGCCTCTCATTGTGTTGCCTCAACCGTCCACCATTCGTGTTGGTTACACGACTCCATTGTACGTGCTTAGCGTTCAGATCACCCATGACCAAGACAGGTTGATCTGTTTCCATCAGAAGCACATCGAGTGCCTCAGGAATAAGATGTCTAGAAACCCTAGTGTATGCACTCATATCTGAAAATGTGTGGGATCAAACGTGCGACAATATGGCCTGCTTGATTTCTTATATGGCGATCTGATTCGAATGATTGTTGAGTAGATGTCAACACCAAAGAGCAATTCTCCTAAGAAATGTATTCGGACAATGTTCGGTCCGCTCCGAAAACGTCAAAGATGTGGAAGAAGTAGATTTATGCAATTCGGTCATTGTTGTCATTGTCTTCAATCATTCGGGCAGACAGCGACAAACAGTTCAGTTTTCTTTACTTTATTACTACATCCATTGTCTAAGCTTCGGCTTTTCGCTCCTCGGTGTCGCCGCCGTTACAACGAATCAAGATTTTATTTTAGGTTATATTTAATATTTATCTTTGATTACGACGAAAATGGCATAAAAAGACACTGTCGGCCTAGAATTTGATCTTGCTTGCTTTTGGCGTATGGCTTGTTCAATTGTGGCGTTAGAAATCGAGAATTCCGTTTTCATTTCGAATTATACATTTATTCAAAATGAAGTGCATGGTTCCATCTTGTTAAACTGAAATACATTTTATGTAAGTAAAATATAGTATATAATACCATTGTCTCCTTAGACAATGATAGAACAATACAATTTAAATGATATAAGCGAGTAGAGAACATATATATAAACATTTTGAGTAGGTTATTTATTCATTTTTGAGAAAAATTATTCATCTTATGAAAATAAATTACTTATCAATAAATTACTAGCACACCTAGTTATTTGTATTGATTACATTTTTTAAAACCCATGTATTCATTTCAGGAGTTTGGAGATCTTGTTATCCACATCAGCAAACAGCAGGAATAAAAACATTGGGTCAATTGAAAATCAGAATGGAAGGAATATCAGTTTGGTTCAATTTCACTCAGATGAAGGAAACCTGCTTTCAGAAAAATCTTACCAAAACAAGGAAAATATTGTCACTAGGTACTTTTGTAATATGACCAATGGATGAAATTTCTTCTTCAGAAGAGGTAAGATATTAATTGAATTGTTATGTTGGAATTTCATTACAAAAAACAGTTAATCTCTTAACCTATCGAATATAAACTTGTTTTTCAAAAATATTCCCATTTAATGTTACACTCTGAAATTCAAAATATCTTGCACTACATTTGATGTTCTTTATTTTGTGACTATAAATATCGAATAGTTATTTATGCAACAAGTGCAAAAAGTAAGTGTTTATTGCACTCGACGTGAAGTTGTCCGATGAGGCCGTCAGGCCGAGTTGGACAACACATCGAGTGCAATGAACGCTTTTTGCATGAGTTGCATACAATAATTTTTCTACGTTCATGCAAAAATAAAAAATTTTTTTATTTAGGTGGCACTAAGTGTGGGAAAATAAAAAGCGTAGGAGGAACAAATAAATTAATGTATCATTGTATACTAGATGGATTGTGTTTCAAGTTGTTTCATTCCAATGTTGAAAAAGTCCCTTTTGATGCAACCTGTGCATTTTTTATTAGCATGTTCACAATACCAGGAGAAAACATGGCAATATTTCAATCCTTTGTGTGACATTTTTTATATCTATGAAATCCTAAGCTTATCTTCAGTCTGAATGTCAATAGTTGGTGACCATTCCATTCCCCACTCATATAGATTGCAGCATTTGTAAACTATTAATACAGGAATTTCGATACTTTTGAGAAATGATTTTCATTATCCATTCCTAAAATGTCTATTTCAACATATTTTCTCAAGAAAAAAAAGCACATTAGGAAAGAAATGACAGCCTATAAAAATTTGGAAAGTTGAATCTTATTGAGTGGACTTTTTTTACATTGAATACATTGAGAGTTGATATATCATTGAATGCATCTGCAATTGTAAGTAATGGAAAGTTCATTCCATATTCCATACAATTGGACACTAATGTTGAAAAGCTATTTAGTGACAAACAAGATTTTGGTAAAGTGTGGTATAAAGTTGCAAGCTCTCTCTTTTTTGTGAGTTCTGCTATCATTTAGCTGTCCCTCAATGTTCATATATCAATCTGATGAAATAAAATTCAATAATAAATATGCTTGAACCATTTTGAAATACCATAATTTCATGATAGAAGAGTGGAATGAGATTTCAAATATAATGGATTTTGACAATTTTTTTTTATGTTTTTTAGTTTTTAGGAGAAAATACTGTGCACAGGGAAACTAAAGTTCAAAATGTCAACACTGCAAATTTAGTATTTCTGCTAGATCCTTCCTGCAGATAAGGAAACCTGATGCGAAACAGAAAGGGTCACACATCATTCGCAGCCTACAAGCACATTAGAATTATATGAGGTAAAAATGAATTTATGTATACTTATGGATGATAATTCATAATTGTGGAGGTTCTGCCTGGAATTCACAAATTATTGGAGTTGTATTTTTTTAAATTGGATTAAAAAACTGCGTTTAGTATGCCTTATTTAATGTATCTATTTCTTGTGACAGATAACTTTGCATCACTGTGAAACAAAGTATCCACTTGAAGAAAGCAATAGTGAAGGTTTCTAACGAGCAATGAAAAAGTCAATAAGAGATATCAAAAAGATTCATAACTACAGGTTGATATGAGGTGAAATGAATATGACTCATATTTAGTTTAGTTGAAGTAAAGATGTTCCTTTCGAAATGACCAAGCTATTTGTATATTGTCTTGTCTGTTTGTAAGGCCATTAGGTGCAATTCATACAAAACAGGTGCGTGGTGGTGGCGAGGGACTGGCGTGGTGCAGACGTGGAGTAGACTTGGTGTGCTCAATAAACACAAAAGGGATACCGACGTTTGTCATTCGTCAGTTACCTACTTGTGAAGCAAAGTGAAAATGCTCTCTTGAGAAGAAGGTGACCTGTTGGACCTTGTGAATTTATGTAACATATAAAAGAAAACGAGGTAATGGGTACAGCGTTCGTGGTTAGATAAAGGAAAACTAGTGGTTCGTTCAACGTTATGCGGAAGCTCAACATGAACCCTGAATGTTTTCAAAGTCATAGAGTTGCACTTCTTTGTAGAACTCTATTTCAAATTTGTAGAACTCTATTTCAAATTTAATAGCAAAATATTCAATAATTAATTAGCACTATCGATTTGCATTGAGAAAGTTAGGAACTAATACCTATGTTAGGAACAATTTAACCCATTTTTGATAAATTGCATTTTCTAGTAATTCCGTAATCCAGTATACAATAAATATGATTGAAAATAATATGAAATATGCAATTGTTTAAAATGTAATACAATATCACAGTAAATGGACTAAAAATAGCGTCGATTTGAATGTTTATGTTTGTCATGATCACAAAATGCTGTACTAGAATGACAGATGAGTGCAATGAACATTTCATTGCACTAATGCAATAAAGAACCAGTTTTTTCACCATATATAGTTCAATAAAGTTTTGGTTTTTGCATTAACGTAGAAAAATAATAATTCCAGTGAAAAAAATGTAGAAACAATCGAATTCCAGTTTCATATATTTCATTTGGGATAACCATGTTTTCATTGGATTCTTATTTCTAGCTGATATACACCTTTATCATGACAGGGTGGCCTGATTTATTATACTCAGCATAATATAATTTACCCCACACATATAATATTCAAACTCATAATATTTAAATTGATATGAAATGTCAAAAATTAGTATTCAAATAAGTGATTCATGAATAATTTTTCATTTAATATTGATTTATATTTGTTGAAGGTATGAATGAAGAACAACTTTTCAATCATTCCCATCCGAAACTTTACTAGGTACATTTATATTTTATATTTCACTTGACACAGTGTGGAAATTAATTATTCTTGAAATTTTCAGAAGGCAAATTCCGCATATGAAATAAAATTCAGCATATCTAGGAAAAATTCTGTATTTTTGTGTCTTGTCCTGTTGGTGGATGAAGAAAAGCCAATACGTCATTGACAACACAGGATCATTTGAGGTATATATTGTCATACACTACTAGGTGATAATTTATAGTTGTAGAGGTCGTCAACATGACTGATTTTTACCACATTTATATTGAAATTGAAAGAAGCAAATCAAAGGGTTCATTTTATTCATTTTACCATGTTTATATTAACTCGCTTTTGTTGTCTGTTTGTCCGTTCGGTACAAATCTTGTAATAATACTAATAGCAATCCATTTTGAACTAACTTCCTGATGAGATACTTGATCTTCAAACATAGCTCAGAACTGAATGACAATGCAATATCAACTCGCTTACATGTACAAGAGCAATCTATTTTAAACTAAATTAAATAAACCTGAAATTTGCCACATGTCTCTGTCATTATCTCATTAAGATGTCTTCTTAGTCCGTTTCATAAACGTGGTATATTAAAAAAATATATCTAAATTTCTGGTTGACGTTCAATAATTATTGGAATTGTTGTTTTTTATATTTAGTGGTTGATCGATCTTCACCTTATTTGATATACATATTGCATATGCCAAATATCTTCGCATCACATCAAAATAATGATTCACCTAGATATATAATCATTTACAGCTCCTACTATAAAAATATCTTCTCTGAACATTTTGTCCCATTGAGTATGTAATAAAAAGTATATATTTATTAAATTCTTGATGAAAAACCACTCTTAGATTGGAATGTATGATTGTTTTCTTAAAATAAGTTTTTGGTGTTCTTCTCTGACAGGTGAAACCTTAAATTTCAATTGAAATGAAATTTGGGGTATTTCTTGTTGTCTGAATGGAAGTCATTAATTTTTTTTGTACATTGTTGGAGTTTTTCTTGAAAAAAATATATCAGAATTAAATATATATATATATATATATATATATATATATATATATATATATATATATATATATATATATATATATATATATATATTTAATTCTGATATATTTTTTATAATTTCTTGACCACATGTTTATTTTCTTTGTATTCTCGTAATAAGGGCCTTAGTCAGTATATGTATTTTTTATTCGATACGACATTTCAACAAACATTGTTTATGTCATCTTCAGGTGAATTCTTAAAAATAATGTAAAACATCAAAAGTTAAAAACATAATACGTTACATAACATCAAACAAATATGATTAAAATTCAAAGAGACGTTCAGAACTTACAATATAATTTAATAGTTATTCTTTCAATATTTCGTGTTCATGTTGAAAAAGGAAACATTCTCAATTGAATAGAAATATTCTTCTGTAAAGTGATGAATCCACGATAAAAATGAAGTTATTTTTTGTGAATATCTAACATAAAACAACTACTTCCCCGGCTAAAGCCACGCTGGACATTGAACTCCATCTGATAGATATTCTGAAAGGAGTTCTTAATCAAGACTGGAATAGAAAATCAAATAACTATCTCAATAAAAATGCAAATTTTCAATTTCAGATTTTTTCTTTTGAGTAGGTCCTTTCAGAATATATATCAGATGTAGTTCAATGTCCAGCGTGGCTTTAGCCGGGAAGTAGTTGTTTTCTGTTAGAATTAAAAAAAACATTTTTATCGTGGATTTTTCAATTCATAGAAAAATATTTCTATTCAATTGAGAATGTTTCCCTTTTCAACATGAATACCCCACAAGAGGTTATCTTGAATGATGGAAGATAGTGACTAAAGTTTATCTTTCAGTCGCAGATGATTCCACATCTGATTTCATGAACATCCTGTTCATAGTATCAAACAAATCAATTTGTGTTCATATTTCACAATTGGAATGAACATTGTTGATTATCTGAGATTGCTAGTATCGAGTTTGTTTTTATCTGTTATCGTTTTTTACCATTTTTTTTTAAATACATTGGAGTGTTTGACATATTCAGTTGTAGTATGTGGGCTCTATTGTTATAATTTATGCAAGACTTTTTCGTGTCAAAATGTAAAGATTATGTTCATTACTATTTTTTTCTTTTGTCAAAATTTCAACCTAGTCAAAATGGAATTTACGATGATTTTGATTTTCCTTTTCATGTTGAGACAATATGTGATGTCTGATTTTAATCGTATTTGTTCGATGTCATGTAACGTTCTCTGTTTTTAACTCTACATGTTTTACATTATTTTTAAGAATTTACCTGAAGATGACATAAACAATGTCGAAACGTCGTATCAAATAAAAAATACATAGATTGACTAAGGCTCTTATTCCGAGAAAACAAAGAAAATATATATATATATATATATATATATATATTCAGATAGTTTCATTATATAAATATATATATATATATATATATATATATATATATATATAGTTGTATACGGTAGCTTGTGAAGCCCACCAAATGAACGGGTCGCTCTTGAACCCGCACTTTTCAGAATGGGCGAAGAGTATATTCCAGTGCAATGACATCATTCCATCAGTTTTCGTCGAAGCACACTTAGAGGGGTAACAATTCTCAATATTTAAAAATTTGTAAACTCCTTTGAAACGTTGTAGAGCCAATTATTCTTTCACTACGCTGTGAATCCCAAACGTATATTGCATATATTGAAACGGCCTCTGTGTGTCCCGGCGGCGTTGCCTCTACTGCCTCGCGCGTTTTTCAGTTCAAAATATTTATTAGGGATTTCTAAGCGGTGACTGCGGAAATGTCCAGCAGAGAAAAACAGATTGTGGCAATGACCCTTCAAAATTATAACTTGAGAAAAGGCAAAATGGTGAGCACATAATTCATATTCAGTATAATGTTTATGTTTAATAAGCGACTCGCTTTGAAGTTGATGAATATATTTTTGTTTTATTATCAGGTAGATTATCGTATGAGAAAACCTAATAGTTCCAAAAATGTCGATTTTTCGTCAGGTTCAGGTATTTCATATAAACCTCAGCTTATTCTTATCCCATCCTTAGGGGGGGAGAAAATGTGTGAAAATTTGGGAGTAGGTGTCAAGGAAATTGGTATTTGGGCTTATCTTCTTAGATATTAATCACTATTTCAGGATTTTTTTCAATTCAACACTAAAAGTTGAAGTGAGGTTGACAGTTTGTAAAGGAGTACCGTTAGTTTTTTGAAGTGGAGTTCATGAAAATTGGAATTATAGGTCTTTGTTACAAATACATAAAGGGGTGATATAGGGGGTTGGAAATTTCTTGTGGGTTTCGTTACTTTTCAAATAAGGATCATGAAAATTGGAATTTGAGTATTCGTTACAAATGAAGACATACATATTTCAGTGTTCAGAGTATGGGTGGATAAACACTCCCAAGTATGCAATAAAATTGAACGAATAGCACAGCAGTTCTTTGAGAAAATATATCTTTATTTACGAAAGTAAAAATAACTGAATGAATTTCGATATTCTCGAATTGATTGTTGAAAAGATAGATTGACCAAAGATAACTATGGAATGGCCACATTAGTCAAGGGTCAAGCATTTAGAAACGGACACACAATTCCTTCAATTTTCGGAACGAGAAGAATTGTTGTAATTTTCCCGTTGAAAATTCAAATATAACATGAATTCTGATAATTTTATCCAGTTTCGAATGTTATTTGGGAAATATTCTCATCGAATATCATCGTGCTAGATGATTTAATCGTAAAATCTTTGAAATTTGCCCTCAAGCATTTTGCCTCTAGGAAATTCTACTCGTGCAATTTGCGACCAGATAATAAGACCGCAAATCGCAGTCAGTGAAATTTCCAGGCAAAATGCTTTCTCGAAAATTTCAACAAAAAAATAGCGATAAAACCCCTAGCACATATGATATTAACGTCGATAAAACGTGAATTAATTGAATATTGATCAGACTATGCAAACAGAGTATTTTTCCTTGAATGTTCAACAAGGGTACACTCCCATATACCTATCCTTCACTACTTTACATGAGTCTGCATATTGCTCAGATAATTCAGAAAAATATATCATCAGCTCTTGCACTTCAAAACGATTGAAGATAGTGACTGAAGTTTATCTTTGAGTCGCAGATGATTCCACATATGATTTTATGAACATCCTGTTCATATTTTCAAGCAAATCAATCTATCATATCCCATGATAGGTTTAAATGTGAGATTGCTTCTAAAAATGTGTTTCCCATTTTTCCGGGCTTCCTGATAATCGTGGAAGCGTGAAATAGATTTTCGCTCCAACAAAATGTATTGAAGACCTATTGAATGCGATTCATCAATGCTAAAAAATGATTTCTGGTGAGTACTCTCTTTTGGAAAACATTCTTCTTTGCCTCATTCATCTATAGGTTTTAATTGAGACTGGAATAGAAAATCGAATAACTATGTGAATATAAAAGCAAATTTTAAATTTCGGGTTTTTTATTTCGGGGTCTTTTCAGAATATCTATCTGATGTAGTTCAATGCCCAGCGTGGTTTCAGCCAGGAAAGTAGTTGTTTTCTGTTAGACATTCCAAAAATAACTGATTTTTATCGTGGATTTTTCTATTCACAGAAAAATATTTCCATTCAATATTTATTTGAGAGTGTTTCCCTTTTCAACAGGAGTAGAAAAGCAAATTTTAAATTTTAGATTTTTTCTTTTGAGAGTTTTTTCAGAATATCTATCAGATGTAGTTCAATGGCCAGCGTGGTTTCAGCCGGGGAAGGAGTTGTTTTCTGTTAGACATCCACAAAAAATAACTCGTGGATTTATCTATTCACAGAAAAATATTTACATTCAATATTTATACGAGAGTGTTTCACTTTTCAACATGAGTAAAAAGCAAAGTTTTAAATTTCAGATTTTTCTTCTGAGAGTTTTTTCAGAATATCTTATCAGATGTAGTTCAATCCCTTAGCGTGGTTTCAGCCGGGGATGTAAGTTGTTTTCTGTTAGACATTCACAAAAAGTAACTTAATTTTCATCGTGGGTTTTTCTATTCACAGAAAATATTTCCATTCAATATTCATTCGAGTGTTTCCTTTTACAACATGAGTACCCCACAAGAGGTTATCTTGAACGATGGAAGATAGTGACTGAAGTTTATCTTTCAGTCGCAGATGATTCTACATCTAATTTTATGAACATCCTGTTAATATTTTCAAACAAATCAATCTATCATACCCCATAACAGGTTTTAATGTCAAAAAACACTGATTTCAAAGTGTCTCTCCGAAAGAAATGTTTCTAACTTTCCATCTTTACAAAGTGAGATTGCTTCCAAAAATGTGTTTCCCATTTCTTCCGGTCTTCTGATGATCGTGGAAGCGTGAAATAGATTTTCGTCGACAAAAATGTATTGAAGAACTAGTGAATGCGATGCTTTCCTTGCGTCAATGTTACAAATGATTTCTGGTGAGTACTCTCTTTTGAGAATCAAGAAAAAATCTGTACCTTCATCAGAAACTGAAATATTCAACTCCTTGTGTTTTTACACGCTTTATATTAGCTTCACTTGTATGTTTGTTTGTAACCGACTCCTTTGGGCGCGATTTTGACCCACTTCCAGACGTCCGAATGATTTGAAATTTGGCAGGTGTACATAATTCCGGTGACAATGCATTGAGAAATTTTTGTTTGGAGAAAAAACAAAATGGCGGCTCCAATATGGCGGACGAGTTTTGTGACTATGGTCCGATTCGCTTCAAAATTGGTATCTGAGAGTTTTCGTGGTTGGAGATTATGATTATTTTGTCAAAATTGAAAAATTCAGATAGCGGCTCCAAAATGGTGGACATGTTTTGTGATTATGGTCTGATTCTATTCAAAATTGGTATGTGGGGGGTTTTTGGGGTCGAATATTATGATTTTTTTGTGAAAATTTGAGATAGCGGCTTCAAAATGGCGGCCGAGTTTTGTGATTATGGTCTGATTCTATTCAACATTGGTATGTGGGGGTTTTTGAGGTCGGAGATTATGATTACCTAATTTGATAAAATTATTCCATTTTTCAATTTGCAAAGAAATAATAAAAGTAATAGTTCAAGAAAAACTAAAAAACACGCTTCTATAGAAAACCAGACTAAAAAAATATAAAATGAGAAAAAAAATTATTTTATTTAAAAAAAAGCGTGGGGTGCATGGTATCAATAATTATATAGTACATTACACACCTTGGGCAGTAAAGTAACAAATGTCTCAGATCACAGGTAATTGTTGGCCGAGGCGATACCATGCACCCCACGCTTTTTTTTTAATAAAATATTGTTTTTCTTATTTTAAATTTTCAGTCTAATCTATGAACGCGATTTTTTATTTTTCTATTATTTATTCTCCACTACAAAGAAACATACCTATTACTGTTTCAGGTCCGAATTTTCAGGAAGTATTTCTGAATGATTGAGTCCTATTCGGCATAATATACATTATTTTATGAATAATTCATGAAATAGCACCGATCAGAATTTATGAGAACATAATATTGCTTCCATAAGAATAAAATAAGATGACCAATCTCTCATCCAATTGTTTGTTCAGGCTTTTTGTATATTCGATCGCTTCCTTAGCGGAAAGAGAAGAACAACAAATTATATATCTCATATATTCATGAAATCGATATTTCATTCTGAATTCAGGTTATAAATATTAATTTAGAAGTAAGATGGGAAAAAAGTGGATAATAAATTTCTGTTCAATATTTCATTAGTATCAATACTCAAATGACAATTGAAACTTTCCAATAGAAGAAAAAATATTACTCTACGAACTGCTGCTCATATAAATTTGCCGTTGATTGTTCTAGATAGTTTTCCATTGAAATAATAATTGTGAAAATGAAGATTTTTTAGTTTTATGCCAAGTGAATAAATGGTTTCATGTGATTGGAATACCAAAAAATATTAAGTACTCATCAGCAAATAGTTCAGTTTTGTTTGGTCCTGATTCGTTTTCCATATCAAAGATATATATGGTCGAAAAACATGCACAAAAACAATTGCCTATTTTCCTAGAAGCTAAATTTTGTTATCTCTAGTTGTTCCGAAACTAGTTTTCCGATATTTTTTTTTCCATCATATTTTTTTTCATATTTTCATTCAATCGGACGAAATATTACTACTTGTATTTAATTTCCCAATTTCACAATCGATCTCTAAGCACCCTCCTGATATTAATATTTTCATTACCCAAATAAAACAAGGGATAATCTCAATCAAGCATTACAAAATCAGATTTCGTAGAGAAAAATAATTCTTTTCAATAGCCCATAGGGGTATCACTGAACATTCAACCAGATCTTGAATTACCAAAAAAAAGATGCATATTGTCGAGTTATTACTTCAATATTGTCGATGTTGCAGCTTTCTAAGATTGAAAAAATAAATTAATGAACCGGAACTTTTATGTGTATATATTTTCCCAATTAAGAACTAATGAGAGTAATCCCTGTACAATGCAAAATCTCTTTCCTCAACAGACCCATCTGGGCTTGAATTTAATGTGATGATTTCAGGTGGTTGAACCTTTTTTTGTATAGGTGAACTGTTCTTAACTTCCCCTTTTTTATCAATTTATGTAATTAACAAAAAACATTAAGTTCTATAAGTTTCACTTTCGAAGACCCAAAATTGCATTTAAAAGAAAGTCAATAAAAAAGTTTCTTTGCCTTAAAATTGTTGAAATTTCGATACCCAATCTTCATGATGGTTGAAATCATTATAAGTCTCCTCAGTTGGAAATTATATTTGCCTAATATTCTTGGTAGACGTCGCCTATATGGTCTACATCAGTGTAAATAATATTTTATCGTTTGATGCACAAAATCAAATCTACGATTAAAACTGAAGAATAAGACTTCATATATTTCACTTTCATGAAGGCAGCGGTTGCGATGTTCCCAAAATTAGGGCTACACAACGCTACAAAGTTTGTGGGGTCTACAAAGTATATAATTCTGCAGTGTATATCCCTTTTATACGGAAGCGCCCTCTACAGTTCAGACAAGAACTATAAAGGCGTATGTTGGTAATGAAATGGTATTGTGTGTCCCGATCTAAAACTTGGGAAATGACCTGCATTCAATTCTGATCACCCAGTGAAGAGATACAGGTGATACTTTTTTGACCGAAATCGGGACTAACAAGGTTTTCTCCGGCTAAACTGCGTCTCGTTCATATGCTTCACGCGATTCACAATGACCGTGTACATCTCTATATATATATATATATATATATATATATATATATATATATATATATATATATATATACATATAGTTGGAGTTAGTAGTATTTTCTGTTAATTCTCTTCATTTCCATAGCTATTGGATAAGAGAGGAATTATCATGAATTTAAGAAAAACTTCTGAACAGTTTGTATAAAAGACCAATTTTGGAAGAGTTTTTAAATTTTTTATGTATTTGGGTAGTAGGATCATTTTGCAAACTTATTTTATTTTACTTTACAGATCAAAAATTGAACCTTGCAGATACAGTTTATTCAGAAAGGAAAGAAGATAAAATGGGAAGATTTTAAATTGCAATGGGGAAATTCAATTTAACAGAAAATGGTCGAAAAAAATGGAAACTTGATATTATGTTATATAAAGATAGAATTTTATATAAAAATATACCAATGGATGATTGATGAACCTAGCTAAACATTTTTGAGGGGGTTATGATTTTTTTATACACAAAATATAAACTACTCCTTCGACGGCCTGCAAATCAATCATCTCTTGGTATATCATTATATAACTTCTTAGTAACACGCATACCAAATATTGACTTGGCAAAAAAAATTTTATGGTGGGTTTAGATTTTTCGAAATACAAGTATAAAACCCCCTTTGAGGACCTGCAAATCAATCATCTCTTGGTAAATCATTATATAGCCTTCCGGTAACACATATACCAAAACTGAACTTGGCTAAACATTTTTTATGGTGGGTTTACATTTTTTCGAAAACAAATTTTAAACTACCGCTTTGGCCCAAATCAGTCATCTCTTGGTATATTATTTATATAGCCTTCCAGTAATACAAAATATCAAAAAAAGAACTTAGCTAAACATTTTTTGAAGGTAGCTTTTGTTTTGAAATATCGATAAGTATAAACTATCTCTTTGCCTCAACAATCTCCTTGGTGAATCAAAATATATATTGAATGAATGTGGTTTTGACGAGGAACAAAGTTTCTTGACATGTTTTGGGGGAAACCCTTTCCCCAGTCTGAAAAAGAAAATATAATCAGGAAAAACTTTAAAATTTAAAAAAACGATTAGTTCCCGATAAGTTACTGGTTCACCAAATTTAAATTTTTTATGAAAAATGATTGATTTCTCAGTAACTTTCGT